>MU189035.1:61983-96670 GCA_016904865.1 Pissodes strobi | reverse complement strand
AAAGAAATGATTTCTGGGAAGCGAACCAGCGTGAAAACATTAAATATGGCAGGATGTGTTATGATATTCTTTGTCATTGTAATTAACGGACATCGGGCAATTCGGGTCGCATTGTTGCCTGGGCAAATTTTAATTATTTGGCCCGTTTGGCCGTCTGTGGTGAGAGCCGCCCGATTCGACACACCTTTCCGTTAAAATCTTTTAATTTGAGCGTGAAGGGCACAACACCGAGTCCTCTTCTTTTCTTCCTCCGCTTCTTCTCTCTGTCGCTTCTCATGCTGCTTGTCAAATGAAGACGTATAAATTGACAGAGAGAATAACGCCGCACAAAAAACAATTTCTGGTTGTTCGTACTTTTGCGCCGACGACCGCAACTTTAATAAAATAATGGTCGGTACGCCATAGACGTAACATTCGACGGGTAACGAAAACAAGTATCATGCTCTAGTAGTCTATAAAATGAAATAACCGAGGGACTTTAAATTTATCATATTAATACCAACAGTCCGTAGAAGAAACTTTTTAATATAGGATCAGTAGTTGTTGGAATATTTCGAGAGGGGGTTGCAGGTGGATAGCATCCTTATTGACTTCTCGGAGGCTTTTGACTGGACGAATGTGCGTTCCTTTCTGCGATTCGAACTAATATAATTATTGTTGCTCGATATTTTAGCTCAAGATTGGCCTATTTTAACGGAGTTTTCAATTTTTCTGAGAGCAATCGACCAAAATCGTTTTTATAAGTCCGTCATAAAAATATCAATCGAAAAATTTGAAAATTGTACTGAAAAATATTGAAAAAGCTTGAAACATTCATATTCATAGGCCATTAAGGATTTCAAAAAGCTGAGCAGTATATTTAAATCATAGTGCACTTATCTAAAATCAGTTATAAGGGATTGGCCGAAATCATTTTATTCATAGTCTCATATAAATTGTTAAAGGATATTGAAAATGTTTGAAACTTATCAAATCTATAGTAAATTTTACGTACATTCTGCCAATTCATACAGGATGTTTCAAAACTTGCGCATTTAGCAGATATTTTAAATATTTCGGACCGGTGCATTTCCAGAGATTGCTGAAAAGAAGTGCAGGTTACCCTGCAATGCTTCATTCATAAACACTCTGTGACTCCCGTTTGAAGCTGAAGCAGATGCCAGAATCTGATCAGCCACACCTGCAAAAATGCCTGTTTATTTGCACTTAGAAGCTGTTGGTTGTACTGTTTTTTGAACAATTTTATCTGTTCTCATATAGGAGCTGATGGTCTGTTTTGTTATAGTTCCTGCAGGAACCTTAAAGTTTCCCTCATGCCCCTGCAATCGTCATTGAACCAAGAAACTTTTGAATTTTGTTCAACCTTTCTCTTAACAATAGGAAAAGAACTGTGTATCTCAGTTTGAAGAGTATTCAAGAAATGGTTAAAAGGCCCATCGACACTCTCCCCCCAAGAAGTCACAAAGACCCAGCCCTGTCTCTCCAAACTCTCACACATTCTACTCATACCTGCCCGTATTAGCGGCCGGTGCTCCAGCCCTCGCCCTCATTCTATCCATCAGAGCCTCCATCACAACTTCACAGTGGTCAGACAAAAGAGGGTCAAACACATCAGTGCGGTATCGCAAAATAAACCCTTTAAGAGATTGACCAAATCTAGCCTTCGTTGATTATCAGTATTAAAAAGAGTATTAAAATCACCATTCAGTATAATATAGTTAAATTTCCTATAAACAACAAAATCCAAATCCGCTGTTAAGGTTTCTAAAAACGTTCTAAAATCTCCATTGATCTGTAGTGTTTGACCTCCACTGCGGCCATCTCACAGTGAAACTCAACAGATATTTTCACAATTTCAGTTAAATCTCTACAACGTAAAGATGGTGTATACAAAATCATGGCACCCCCCCCCCGGCGCAAGATTGTTCGAGCAAAGAAAGAAGACACAACATAGTAAGTGACTATGTTGTGTCTTCGTAACATTGTCACTTCCTCTCCTCTTAAGTGGTGCTCAGAGAAACATACAATGTCATATTCCTTGGATTTTTGGTCTCCTAGAAAAGCCTCTATTTCTTCTATCTTATCTTATTTCTCACAGAACACACATTAATATGCAGTACCCTGAGATTAAAATTCATATTTTGGTAATTTTCCGTTTGATTTTGTACATATCCTCTTCTCAGCGGCAATGTCTGCATGTGATGATACTTTGCAGAGCTGCCTTGCAGCCGGCTCTGTAGATTGACAAAATGGTTAATACTAACTCCGAGTGGCCACATTTCACCAGAGTTTGTATCCCTCTCCAAAGAAACTGGAACTCCCAATCTAAAGGAGCTTTTTTCTATACTCTTCTTGGTATACATCTTTTCACAAATGCATTTACTAGTGACATTTTTGTGTTTCAGGTAGTCCAGAATGGCCTCTGCATTTCTATCAGGAGTAAACCCTGAGACAAATAACCAGTAGTAGCCTTCAGCAACCTGCAATCCTGTTTGCTTTTCCAAGGTGCCCTTTGTGGGAGGGGGAGGGGGCAAATCATTGGCAAAATCTACGAAATATTTGAGACTAAATATTGCAACCTATAATGCACGATCACTACTCTCGGACGAAAGACTGATAGAACTGGAACTAGAACTGAACAATGTAAAATGGGATATTGTTGGGCTCTGCGAGGTGAGGAGACGAGGAGAACAGTACACTAACCTAAAGTCAGGACATCACTTTTACTATGCGGGCGAGGATGACAGCTCTATGGGAGGAACCGGCTTTCTAGTGCACAAACGTCACTGCAAGAACATACTATCCATAAGGAAGGTGTCCACGAGGGTGATTTATATGGTTCTGAAACTAAACATAAGATACCACATTAAAGTAGTACAGGTCTATGCACCTACGTCAGATCACCCAGACGAGGAAATTGATACCTTCTATGACGATATAACGCTGGCTCTACAAGAGGAGAAGACGCATTTACCATCCTTTGCGGGGACTTCAATGCCAAAATGGGACTGAGAAATGATTTGGATGAGAGACTCTTGGGAGACTTTGGACTCGAAGGCAGAAACGAATGCGGTGAAACATTGCTTGAGTTTTTGCTACAAAATAATATTTTCCAAGTGAACAGCATCTTTAAGAAAAAACCCAGTAGAGAATGAACCTGGGAAAGTGCAGATGGCCGCACCAAAAACTAAATAGACTTTATAATAACAGATAAAAATTAAATAGTCAAAGACGTGTTAGTACTAAACAGAGTGAGAACTTGCAGCGACCACAGAATGATACGTGCTAAAATAGTACTCGACTTAGGTAAAGAAAGACACAGGATGATCAGAAAGGCCAAGAACAAAACATGGGCGTACCCTAGGGATGTATTGGGGTTCGAAGAGCACATCATCTACTGGAAAACCAAGATCAACACCAAGATGTTGACACCATGAACGACTCCATTGCAACAGCCATACAAAAAAGCCAAACCCGGTACTGCCCAAAAACTATAAGAGATGAAAAAATCAGCCAAACAACCACACAACTGATCCAGAAAAGAACGGAACTGCGAAGCCGTGATTCTATCACAAATGAAGAAATGAGAGAAATCAATAAACAAGTGTCAAAGGCCTTAAAAAGAGATATCAGATCTTATAACAAAGAGAAGATCGAGCAAACTGTAGCGAACAACAAAAGCTTGAAAGTCATGCGAAGAAGCTTGGGGACCGGAACGAAAGAAATTACCAAAATCAGAGACCGGCAGGGAAGATTAGCAACGAACAGAGAAGAAATCCTGAAGGCTGTTGAGAATTTCTACCACCTGCTGTATAAAAGTAATAGGGAGGATATTACAAATGGGGATTCAGAGCCTGATACTCTATCAACTGAAAAAGGCATTATAAATCAAGGCTCGGAAGAAATGCCAGATATCACGCTGGAAGAGATTGAATTTGCGCTAAGTAAGACCAAAAATAACAGAGCACCCGGAGAAGATACGGTGGCGGCGGACGCAATTAAGATCGGGGGTCCCTGTCTGCTCCAAAAGATAAGGGTCCTTACACAACAGCACAATACCCAGCAGATGGCACAGCGCTATTGTAATACTGATCCACAAAAAGGGAGATGCAGCCGATCTAGAAAACTACAGACCAATAAGCCTGTTAAATCACCTCTATAAGTTTTTCACAAGAATAATTATCACCAGACTAGAAAGCAACTTGAACCTCTATCAGCCGTTAGAACAAGCCGGATTCAGAGCCGGTTTTGGAACCAACGACCACCTACAAGCCATTAGACTGCTGATTGAGAAATCGATCGAATACAACAGGCCATTGGTTCTGGCCTTTGTTGACTTCCATAAGGCCTTCGACACTATCGAGATATGCGTAGTCTTGGAAGCACTGCGGGAATGTCGCATCGATAATCGATACTCTAAGTTAATATATAACATCTATAAAAACGCAACATTGGTGGTAAAGCTGCATGACAATGCGAAACAGATCCCGATTGGTAGAGGTGTGAGACAGGGAGATACGATGTCTCCAAAATTGTTTCTACAGTCCTAGAATACGCGTTTAAAAGACTGGATTGGGAAGGAAAGGGTATAAATATCGACGGTCGAAAGCTGACAAACCTGCGGTTTGCGGATGACATAGTGCTGACCGCTGAAAATCTCGCAGACATTAAGCTAGTGCTGCAAGAGCTAGAGGACGTGTGTGCTGCAGTAGGTCTAGAAATCAGTTTCTCTAAAACAAAATTCATGACAAATCTGATTCCTAGTGGAAACATAGTTATAGAGGATAAAGAAATAAAACTAGCGGATAAATATACATATCTTGGTCACGAAATCCGAATCTCAAGAGACAACCAGACATGTGAACTAGGGAGAAGATTAACCCTCTCTTGGGCAGCCTTTGGAAAACTTAGAGACGTGTTTAAGAGCGATCTACCTATATATCTAAAAAGAAAAGTCTTTAATCAGTGTGTACTACCGGTCATGACCTATGGGGCTGAAACACTAACTTTGACCATAACATCTTCAAATAGGCTTAGAACAGCTCAGCGCAAAATGGAAAGATCGATGCTTGGAGTGTCTCTAAGAGGTCATGTAAGAAGTGAAGATCTACGCCGAAGAACAGGAGTCACCGACGTCATTTCTCGCATCGCCAGACTCAAATGGAACTGGGGTGGATCAATAGATGGAAGATGGACGAAAAGGCTGCTGGAATGGACTAATGGAGACCCCGAGCCGATAAGCGTAGCAGAGGAAGACCCCCAACTCGGTGGACGGATGACATAAAGAGAGTCGCCACAAATTTGATCTAGACAGCTCAAGACAGAAAGAAGTGGGCAGAAATAGGGGAGGCCTATGTCCAGCAGTGGACACAAAGGACTGGGTGATGATGATGAAGAAATACTGAATGATGTATAAAAATTCTGATTTTTACTACCTAAATATGAAATTTTACATATATTTCGAACATCTATATGAGAAGTTGAAATAATGCTTAATTTTTTCTAAATTGTAACTTTCGGAAACTATGAGTGAATCTGAAATAAAGGAATTTAAAAATAAAAAAATCGGCTTTAATCAAATCAAGCATTGTCCCGCCACTGGGAAGGCCAAGTTCGCCAGCATCTCATTTATAGCATAAATTATTTTTATGACTGGTCCGCGATTATTTTAACAAAACGGACCTGAGAAATGTTTATGTAAATTCGACAAACGACCACTCCGAGAAAAAAATCTGTTTTGGTAGGCAGTATTTTTAAAATACGATTTTTAAAAGGCTGACCGCTGCTTGGACCGTCAGTCTCGACAAAAAGGAACGCAATTGAGACGTTTTTCGTCCTGGTCGTATGAAATTATGGTTTCGTGTGGGTTTCGTTGGTGTTACACGGCAAATTTTGCAATATTCATTGCTCAAGTCCATTGGTGCCCGGTGAGGGGGTACAAATGAACGATGCCTCATCCTCGCAGTAACGGTTCTTATAACGTTCATCAATGGATTTGGAACTGCTATTCAAAAAAAAATCCGTTTAAAAATGCTCATGTACAATTTTAATTTTGTTGCGGATTTACTAGAAGCACTGATGTATATCATGAGAAAACCAAAAATAAACAAGGAAATTAATATGAAAACATGATATTATTCAAAAGTAAAATGAGGATTTGATAGGAAAATTCTTATACAATTTTTGATGCTCTTTCAAACTTTCACTTCTGTCGTGAGGCCATTAAGCATGGACTACTTTTTTTTGACTTCTCACAGTAATTTTTTTTTGGGCATATTGACATTTTCAAACCAAGCAGCAAAGTTTTCCTAATTTAACCAGTATAGAAGCTTTTCTACTTACAAAGTTTTCTGTGCTTGCACCTACACCCTATAAACAAAAAATTACTCAAAGTTACTATACCTTACAACAACGGAAAAATTACTATTTAAATATTATGAATTACGTCAAATGCCGTTCAGGTACGGTCCTGCGTTCATTGGCATTCTCGCAGTATGGCTGTAAAATTGATATGCATGGACAATGAAAAAAATTGCATTCGAAATTCGCGATTCTCCCTTCGAAACGGTACATTAAAGATGTCTGCAACAGAAATGATTAACCTTCGAGTGCATTTCTATAATAAACTTTCAGTTTATTTGAGTGTTTAGCATTCGCAATTATTATTGTCGTCGGTTCGTTTCGACGATTCTTGATTCTTCTCACGCCTAGATGGCTATAATAGGTGTCTTACACCCGCCGATTTGACAGTGGTTTACATTTTGAATCGGTAATTTATTTTTAAAATTCAATAAACACATGCTTTCCCGACAATATCGATGCTACATAGAAAATAGATGCAAAAAACGTGGTCGTGGCGCAAAATCGACCCTGAGGTCAGCCACGGTGGTAATGCCGTATAATTACCAATTGCATATCTAGAAATAGACGAACCGTCACTGACCTGTCCTGTAATCTTCTCCGTGCCGAACCAAAGTGTCACCTTATGATTACGTCTATTTTTTTTTCCTTGCCGCCTATGGTGGAAAATCGTGCTCCTCTTGTTTTTGGGGCGTCGCAGTTCGGCTGGGAATCTACGATTCTTTTTAAAAGCTCACAGTAATTAGGCTCCATTTCTCACAATACACCTGATTGGTGAGTTTGGGTTAGTTACAAGAGTTTGATGTAAAAATTAATAAAGCTTGCTTAAATCACTAATTCTAATTATTAGAATATTAGAATCTGCCTTCATCTTCAAGTAACTTCAGCAGTCCTCTGTTAATCTTCACATATGGAGTTAGTTCCTGAAGTGTTGCTATTTCTGAATCATTTTGTTTCCTATATCATGGCTTCTTCCATTTCTGTTTTTTTTTTCAAAAATTATCTTTTAATAATGCTATTTTGCATTGGACGTAATGAATCATTCTGGTATTCTATTACCGCTGTTATTTCAACTATTCTATGCAGATTGAACATATGGCGTTTCTCCTACAAAGTCGTATTCCTTCTGAAACCACAACTCCTTAATCTCCTTTATCATCTTAATGCTATTTTGTGAATTATTTTTATCTTTGTTTGATAAATGTTCTTACTTTCTCAGATCTAAAATTTCGTTAGTCATCCATTCTTCCCTTTTCGTTCTATTATCTTCTGCAACCAAGGTGGGTGCCTTTGATTTCGCTCCAAGTTTCTTAAAACTGAATAAAGCATATTAGCTTAAAGTATATGTGGTTGCAGCCCTTTGGTCACTTACGAAAATGATAATCCATATCACCTTCTTCCGATCACGGGAAGACTTTCAAAGTCAAGGCGGTACTGTTCGTCGAACTTGACAATACTTGGAATCGAATCATATTCGCTCAATGTGCCTACATGTTTAATACATTAAATTTTATTTTCCATTCTGAATAGGGGGATGTTGTCAGCATCTTAACGGACGACAAACGTGTCGGCAATAATAGTAAAAGTAGAGGATACGTTTGTGGGATTTTACTTGAATGAAAACAATACGTCTTCGGTCGAGCAGTTGATTTCTGAACTCAACTCATATCTCATTTACAGTGACGGAACAATCAAAATGAACGTGTAATGAATCTGGCTATCATACAGTAATTTTCTCGGAGGCATAAAATAACGTTGAAAACTGAATGTCCCTATTTCGAAATGGTATTAAAAATTCAGCGAGGCAAGACGCGAAAGACGTCCGTCGCAAAAATTTGCATACTTTAATACGTATTGCTTTTTCTCGCACTTGTTACGCTCCGTCTGAATTCAAACACGACGAACAAGAGTATTTATTGCAAGATGTTATTTTTTACGTGAAGATAACATTATCCATTTCCCACCATCAAAGGGAGGTCTACCTCTATGTATGCAATCATCGGAAATTTCAAATAAAATCATGCAAAAGGTTTTGCAAATTTTAAAGTTAAAACTTCTTTAGGCGCGTTCAGTCAAATTTTTCCTGGGTAGTTAATAAGACTGAGGTGCCTACGCATGTAACGCTTAAAGCTGTCTACGCTCGGCTATTTAGCGCTTATTCGGGTAAAGTCGGCGTCTACTTTAGCCAAGCTTGAGAGAGAAATGGTCAATTACCCAAGAATCATAACCTAGAGAAGGATGGCTACATCAACCGGATTTTTTCACTGACAGCTGCTCTGTCGTGACGTAGCCATGCGACGAAGTTGGCGCGAAATCCATGACAAAGTCGTACGGGCAAGACTATTTTCCTCATTTAAAGTTTATAAAAATGTGTCTAAACTGAAAATTTTAAATAGATAATAAAATTAAAATTTTTTATGAAATGACTATTTTTTTTTTCGTTGGACATTAATTAGTTAAAAATTCCTTTTATTCTACAAATAAGTATTTTTGTATCTATGTACAGGGTGTTCCAACGAGGACTGAACAGGGGCTTATTTTTGAACTTCTCTGTATATTTGAAACAAACCAAAATAGCCATTCGATGTATTTTTTTCTGCTAAATTGAAAACTTGAACCAAAAAAACATTTAAACCAAAAATAAAAGACTTACGCCATGGATGAACTGTTTTTTAAACGGAACACCCTGTATATTACCACATTTTTGGACTCTCTAGAGAAATCTAAACATATTTCGTGTATAATATTCTATACCTATTCTTAGCTGTTTACGAAATATTGACAGTTGAAAGCCGGGCATATTGACACTTTGACAGGCTCTAAAATCTAAACCGCAAGAGATAAAAGAAAACGGTTTGAACATTCCTATCTTAGGTTTTCATAAGCTATCGAATGACAGTAACTTTGAATTTAACCGGAGGCTTAGAAGTTCCGGTTAATTTTATCCTCGGGTTAAATTCAGAATTAGTGTCATTCGGTAGCTTATGATAACCTAAGATAGAAATGTGCAAATCTTTTTCTTTGATCTCACGCGGTTTAGATTTTAGAGCCAGTCAAATTGTCCGACTTTCAACTGTCATTATTTCGTAAACAGCTAAAGATAGGTATAGGTTATTATATACGAAATGTGTTTAGATTTCTCTAGAGAGTCCAAAAATGTAATAATATATAGTGTGTTGCATTTAAGAAACAGTTCATCCATGGCGTAAGTCTTTTGTTTTTGGTTCAAATGTTTTTTTGGTTAAACTTTTGAATTTAACAGAAAAAAATACATCGAAAGGCTATTTTGGTTTGTTTTAAAAATACAGGGAAGGTCAAAAATAAGCCCCTGTTCAGTCCTCGTTGGAATTCAAAATAGTAACTTACTTGTGGCACTCAAAGTTCGACATTCTATTTCCAAATTATGGAAAATAAAATTGAATTAAGAAAGCCTTAGTTTTATAATTTATGTGTATTAACTACACTGGCCCACAAAATTAACAGGACAAAGAAAATTTTGATCAAATTCAATCCTAAATAACTTTTTCAGTATTGCATCAATTTTGATAATTTTTTGTCGGGATTTAGGCGTTTTTATTGTTATCATTTTTTCATATCGAAGTTTCAAAAATGTCTAATGGATTTGCTGTTATACAGGGGTTAATAACAAGTTGCATTTTACTCTAAACTTTTAAACACCCCTTTGACAACAACTGTATAACGTGTTTTTGTGCGAAATTTTTAAGCCTCGTCTTTTCTCAACAGCCCTTTTTTTAATTCATGTCAATATTTCTACTCTAAAAGAAAACACAAAGATTGAAAGAAACCAGGCAATTCTTAACCATAAACATAAAACCATAAACAAAAATAAAAAATAAGATTGGCATTCAAAATTTGTGTCAATGTCAATGTACCTATCAGCTTTGCTCCATGTAGCACAACAAGGTCTGTGCGAGCTTCCAAAGAAATACCACCCCATACCATCACTCCTCCACCACCAAATTGTACTCTAGGAGAGAAACAACATTGAGCATATCGTTCTCCAGGCCGTATCCACACCCTTTGGCGTCCATCAGGTGAATATCTTGTAAAGCGAGACTCGTCTGTGAAGAGAACATTTCGCCAATCATCCATATCCCAATCTGCATGAGCTCGAGCAAATTCCAAGCGCTTCCTTCGATGACGTGCATCTAACAGGGGGCCTGTAGCAGGTACACGAGATGTTAAATGTTGTTCTTTCGACCTTCTGCGTACAGTATCCGATGAAACCAAAGTACCATGAACATCTGCCAATCTTCGAACCAAAGTTGTAGCAGAAACTGAGCGGTCTCGGAGAACTTGAAGTCGAAGGAATCGATCTTCAACTGCGTTTGTAATTCTTCGTCTCCCCTGACCAAGTCTTCTTGAGTACGAACCAGTTTCCTCAAATCTTTGTATCGTATCGGATACTGTACTGCGGGGAACGACAAGCGTGTTTGCGATATAGGGTATGGTACGACCATCACTACGTAAGGCAACAGCTTGTGCTACTTGTTGTGGTCTCATTATTAATTTTTGTCACTATAAAACAGTTATCGTTTACGGAACAGCCTGAAAACATACCACGCACAAAAACACAACAAACGCTATACACAGCAAATTAATCTTTTGACAAGAACTTATGCCACAAAAAATGCTTAATTGTCATAACAACCGACAAAGCCAACAAACGAAAATTTTTGTTTATGGTTATGAATTGCATATTTTCCTTTAAACCTTGTGTTTTCTTTTAGAGTAAAGATATTGACATGAATTAAAAAAGGGCTGTTGAGGAAAGGTGAGGCTTAAGAATCCCGCACAAAAACACGTTATACCGTTGTCACATTCTTTCCACAGGGTGTTTAAAAGTTTAGAGTAAAATGCAACTTGTTATTAACCTCTGTATAACAGCAAATCCATTAGAACTTTTTGAAACTTCAATATGAAGAAATAATAACAATTAAGACGCCTAAAACCCGACAAAAATTATCAAAATTGATGCAATACTGAAAAAGTTATTTAGGATTGAAATTGAACACAATTTTCTTTGTCCGATTAATTTTGCGGGCCAGTGTAGTAAGTGTTGCATTCATAATGCTAATAGCATGGGTGCTTATGAATGAAAAATCCTTAATATATGATTCGACTGCTGTATGACATAATATATTTATGATATTCTAATGTGATTAGCAAGGTATCAATCTAAGAAACATAAACAATGTATAAATAAGAACTACTTTCCAGTGTATGTACGAGAACATACCTACTTTTTTAAAAATATTGTTTAAAACTTAAATAGCCAAGGGACACACTGTGAAATAAAACCATCACTTTGACAACTGTTCTACAATATTAGGTAAACTATTATTATTCATCCCAGACTTGCTTATATTTAAAAATAATTTAAGTTGTCCCTACCTTATTTAATAAAAAAAAATCAATAAAAACACTACACTGAAAAATTCTCTGCAAAACAGGCACTAGGTCTCTGCTTTAATCCCCAATTTATGGGATTTTATAATAAGTATCAAGTTTCTCAATGTTCAAAGCACCAAAACGTAACTATCAATGGTTTTAAAACATTCGAAAATATCCCTAAAAAAGCTAAAAACACAATGAAAACATGGAAAATTCAATGACAGCAATGGCGAAACGAAGCCCGTTCGTCGCGCAGCAACGTCATATCGGCGACCATGGATGAGGGGACCGCGGGGCACGAGGCGATAGCAAGTGAACATAGGCTCTTATGGGAAGTAACCATCCTTCTCTAGTTTATTATTCCTGACAATTACCTACTCTTTCATTCTTATTTTTCTCGAAAATGGCTGCGACAGGAAATCTGGGATTTAGACACTTGGGGGCCGCAGAAGCTTTTGGCCATCAGATTTATCGTTTGCAAGTTATTACGTCCAATCTGCGATTTTTCAAAATTGTTTGCTTTAAATTTTTTTGCTTTAATACTGTACAAAAAATTAAAAAATTAAGGACGTGGATGTTTTTGAAAAAGGAAGTCACTTTGGATCGTTCTAACGCCAAAAAAAAGTCTGAAAGACAGTTCGCTAGGAAATTTTTAAGAGAAAAACTTTCTAAATGCTTCTCTATTTCAAAAATATTGGAACTTTTCAGGGAATAATATAAACATCGATTTCTAGGACGAAAAAATGAGGGTTTTAATTTTTTTTTTGGTTAAAAGGCATTTTTTTAAGGAAAAAACCGATTACTTGACAAGAAACTACGTTGAAAACTGTAACAAATAAATCAATCAATCAAATTTATTCGTAATAATACATGTCTAAAACACATTTTTACAAGTCAAAACTATCAATAATCTAATTTATATAACAATAAATTTATCATACAAGCATTACAACTATTACCTAAACATACAATTTAAAAAAAGGGTAAATTCATTAAAATGGCATTAAAATAGTAAAAGACAAACCACAGCTAAAAACATACACCTTTAAAACTCATAAAATATTAAAATTTGAAGCAAATTACTCTTCAAAAGTGTAAAAAGCACCGTTAATTAGGAACATTTTAATTTCAATTTTAAACTGGCTGTTACTGAGTGTTTTAACATTTGGTGGTAGTTTATTAAAAAAGGTTACTGCAAGGTATCTAGTCCCATCCCTGGTTCTCTCAAGACGGTTAAAGTGCGGAACCAAACCCTCGTTGTTTCTAGTAGGATAATCATGAATGTCCTGATGGGTTCTATAGAGATGAATATTTTGTTTAATGTACAATAGACATTCCAGTATATATATACATGGTAGGGTAAGAATTCTCAGATTTATGAAGCACTGACGGCAGATATCTCTATAACCCAATCCACACACAATAGCTCTGTTCCAACTGACTATGAAAACCGTACATGGGACGGTAATTTCCAGTTGTATAATTCGTTTGTCAACATGACAGGTTATTTATCGCCTTCAAAGGTGAAATTGACAACTAGAAATGACGGTCCCTCGTACGGTTTTCAAGTCGGTTGTAACAAACCTTTTAGCGAACACATTTGCGTTGCTGTCCAAAGACTTTTTCTATATGACAGGAATGCCTCATGACAAGGTGGCATATGATATATTTAAGTGAAAGTATCAATGATAAGCCATCAAAACAGTCTGTCTCGAAGTCACCCTCACAAGATTTCGAAACAAAAAGAGATACTGAGATAGCTTCTTGGATAGATTGATGGTATTATTTTCCCAAGTGAGTCCCGGATCCAGACAAACTACCAAGAAATCTAACCTCTGCAGCACAGTTTGCCAAAAGTGGATATTCAGTTGGCATCTTCCTAAGTGTAAAGTTCATAATCTGTAATTTTCAGTTATTGAGGGATAGTTTATTGGACAAGAACCATTCAAGTATCTCTCTTTCTGTGTTTTCGAGATCAAGACCATATATCTAAGATTGATGCTAGCTTTGGTGGTATGTGGTATCATCAGCGAATAAAACAGTGCTAGATCTGTGTTGGCTATAAGCAAGATCATTTATATATATGAGAAATAGTATAGGTCCCAGTACCGATCCCTGTGGAACTCCAAAACTTAAGGGCAGTCTAGAGGAACAAGCCTGGTGAAGAGACACATACTGCAATCTGTTTGAGCGGTATGAGACAATCAACGAAACTGCATTGCTACAAAAACCATAGAAAATCAGACTGTGACAGACAGTCAAATGCCTTGGTGAGATCCAGGAAGGAGGCATAAGTATCCAGATGATTCTCAAAGCCTTCCAGAATATTGCCTGTCAGGTGGTTAATTGCCAAGCTGGTTGTTCTTGCTTTCCTGAATCCGAACTGGCCGAAAAAAAGATTATTTGACTCAAAATGGTCAACCATTTGATTTTTCATAAGGCGCTCAAACACTTTTGATATAATTGGTAAAAGGGATATTGGGCGATAGTTTGTAAAGTTATGTAGAGAGCCCTTTCCTTTATAGAGGGGAAAATCTTTTGCAATTTTAAGGATTTCTGGAAACACATAACAGGATAGGGATTCATTTATTAGTTTTGTCAAGGGTGCACTAATTAAATTTTGTATTAATATCATTGCAGTCCTTACTTTTACTATTTTTTAATGATGAAATGGCATCCCTAACTTCCTTAAATTCAAACTCAGGAACACTATTAACTGATATTTTATTTAGGTGATCATTGAAAGTGGTGCGTGGGTTATCAAGACTATTTATCACATTTTCAGCAACTGAGCATAAAAAAATATTGAAGTTGTTAGCATTAAGTGAGGTATTTGGTTTGAGTTAATTTTTGCATTTGTTTTGAATTAAGTCCCACATTGCTCTTTGTGGATTCAAATCGAATCAAATCAAATATTGCTTTATTGCTTTAACATAAAATGTTTTTAACAAAGCTATACTTAATAATAAAACATACATAATTATAAGCCTAATAAAGCAAATAGAATAAAAAAAATATCTATAAGTAGAATCTGAAATACAAAAAGGCATCCTTAGAAATACTGAACATACTTTAAAATAGTTATTCTTAAAAAGACAGATAATTTAAGAACAATTTAAAGTTTAAATTTAAATAATGTCAAATGTCAACACATATTTAATAGACACAAATAGTAAAAAAAATAAACTGGTACCCTTTGATAAAATGGTAAAAAAAATTGGACTTAAAGCAGCAGACAAAACAAGTAACAAGTTAATAAAATAAAAATATACACAAAGCAAACGCTGCGTCACATGTCATAGCATGCCCGTCATAGTGCATCCTCGAGGAATTCCAGGACGGTGTAATAAGCTTTCTCAATTAGCAGCCTCTTTAGATGTCTTTTGAATACCTTGGGGGATACCGAACTTTTGATATAAGGTGGGAGGTGGTTAAAGATGTTTATATTTTTGTAGAAAATTGAGCGCCTCGTCAGCGCTGAAGTAGGCTGGGGAAGACGGAAAATTCTGTTATTCCTGCTAGGATACCGGGAGCTTCTCATCGTGAACATCGACTGGCATTTGAGACAATAAAAGCAGTCTCGAGGATATACAAAGATGGAAGAGTTAATATTTTCTCTTGACGAAAAAAAGGTCGACACGGGTCTCGGGAACCAGCTCTACAAATATATCTAACGGCCCATTTTTGAATAATGAAAATCATTTGAATCATGAAGCCGCTTGCACTTCCCCAGAAAGCAATTCCATACGGAAGATAGGATTCAAAAAGTGAATAATACACCGAATTGCCAATGCTAGGGCTCAGCTCCTGAATAGTGATTCTAACAGCAAAACAACTAGATGATGATGAGTACTAGCAAGTTGATTTATGTACGAATGGAACTTAAGATCTCCATCTATGAAAACTCCAAGAAATTGGCTATCAGGCCTGATCTCAACTGGAGCATTATCAATGAATATGTTTGCATGATTACATTTAAAACATATCAATTTTGTCTTTGTGGGATTGAGTGTTAACAGGTTAGAGTCACACCAAGTTTTCACGCTTTGGAGATACTCCAAGATGATTCTTTGGAGGGAACCGGGGTCCAGAGCCTTCCACAATATGGTGGTATCATCAGCGAATATGGTGAACTTACCGCGAATAGGAAGATTAGGGGGATCATTTATGTAAAGCAGAAATAGGAATGGACCCACCCTGTGGGTCCATGGATTTGTAGGTAGAGCAATTAGGCCCTATGAAGACACGTTGACGACGACCAAGCAAGAACGATGAGAACTAAGACAAAGAAACTCCCCTGAATCCATAATGGTACAGTTTCCGCAGCAGAATTTCGCGACTAACACAGTCAAACGCTTTTGACAGATCACAAAAAACTGTTGCCGAGATCCCACCATCATTAATATGTGAGTACAAATCATGCACTAAATGATAAAATGATAAATAACATCACCTGTACTAGTGCCCTCTCGAAAACCAAATTGGCACCCACTCAAGATGCCATTAGCCCGTATAAAGGAGAGCATGCGCGTTTTCACGAGCTTCTCTATAATCTCAAGGTGGATAGGAGTGAGATGGGGCGGAATTTAGACGGGTTGCCTGGTGTTCCCTCCTTATGGATCGGAACAACGTTTGCCGAACTCCCGTCTCCCATGACTTATATGAATTACTTATAAAGTTGTCATTGGCCTGAAATTGCCTTATGATAATCTTTTTTTGTGTTGCAACAATTGTTTCTTAGTTATTAAATTAGGATATGATCTATTCCAAGAAATACAAAAATTTAACATCTCACGTTTTTCTCTTAAGCCATTATCAAATCAACCTAATTTTGATTATTTTTGATGTGTACTAATAAGTTTGGACTTCAGTGTAAAGGAGCTATCCATAGTATCTGATATTAAGTCAATAAACACTCTAAACTTTTCATCAATATCAAGGAAGTTATTGCTAATAAAGTCAAAATC
This sequence comes from Pissodes strobi, assembly GCA_016904865.1. NCBI lineage: Eukaryota > Metazoa > Arthropoda > Insecta > Coleoptera > Curculionidae > Pissodes > Pissodes strobi. Next base: position 79,928 of record MU189035.1, on the reverse strand, counting down.
ACTAGACTCAAGTTTGTTGTAAAGAGTCAAAAGACCAAAGTCTGTAATTGGTCTGTAGTTTATTCTGAGCTGAGATTCTTTACTATATTGCTTGCATTTGAATAGTATACCAATGTGATCAGATACATGTGTGAAATCCAGTGGTTCAGATGAGGTTACAATCAATATTTGTAAAAACATTATCAAGACATTTGTTTAGACATGTATTGAATTTTACAGTCTTCTTTAAGTTAAATGATCTGAGTAAGTTACAAAGACTCAGCGCTCTAACATCCCTCTCATTAAAATGTACATTAAAGTCACCAAATCAATTATTGGTCTGGAGCCCCTCAACTTAGCCATAGTTTGCGTGAGTATGTCAAGAAACTTGTCAAAGCTACCATTTGGAGAGCGGTATACTGTAACGATCCATACATCGAACTTTTCCAACACTATACCAGAGATTCACAGTGCTGTTCTTCTGACATATTTTATAACCCTAAAGAGGAAGATGTTAATTTGTTATTTACATAAATACATGAACCACCTTTTCCGACCTGCAAAAACCAGAAATGGCCGTATAATTCCCAACAGGAACCCTCTCCAATTCTCCAGGCACCAGCCAGTGCTCATTCAAGCAAGGACAATCTGCTAGTGTTTCATTGAGGAGTACGTCAAAATCTAAAAACTTATTTCTAAAAAATTGAACATTAATATGAATAATTCTTAAAACATTATTACTAACAGGGATTGGTTTATTAACAGATGGACTTAAACCTATAGTATTCTTTTCAGTTATCTCTATTGGTTTCGGGTGAGGACCATCTGGCGTTGAACACGGAGAAAATGGTTGATTCTCGCTTCTAGAGGCCACAAGTCGGCTGACATGACAGCATCCTCATTTTTTCTAGGGACCTAAAGTTTGGTTGTCCATTCTGGTAACCATTTTTTCACAGGAGCAGCCCTCCCCAAGATTGTGTTTGTTCAGGTAATTGGTCACATCTTCAGTCCTTGTTTCGGGAGCAAATCCAGAAACTAAAGGCCAGGATTTTTCAATCTTCTTCACCAGGTCATCAGTATCGGTATTTAAACCCTTTTTTTGGATTTGACCTGCTTCCCAGAGACTTTTTTCTGTAGGAGACTATTTGAAATCCATCATTGTTTTCATTTTCCTTTCAATTGATTTTATTAAATTCCTCATCAGACTTTTTGCCAAATTTTGAGGAATTTGTTTAGTATTAGAAGACGCTTTGGAAATTATAATGTCTCTTATACAGGGTGAGCTAGTCGAATTTACTTTTCGCCATTTCGAGCTTTGACACCACACGTCACACCTTAATATTTTATTACTGGAAAATCGAATGAGCTGGAGCAACCAAACTTTTGAACGTTAAAGCGGGAGGATATGAGTAGAATATACCAAAAATTCGCACTGATCCGACTGAAAATGCCGACTTGGTGATTTTTGTTTTGGTTTTCAGTTTGAAAAATCTATTTTAAGGGTCCGGACCAGCCAACGCATGTATATATTTTCAAGAAATCCATTTTAGATTCGTAAACCTCGTGATTTCTGTTATAGGAAAATTCTGTAATAATTCTCCATACGAGGAAGCTTATGTAGATTTATATATTTAATTGCCTGAAATCTCATTGAAAACGGTTTGAAGCAGGACAAATGGGTCAGGATCGGAAAATGTGGACATTTTTATGGCAAAATTTGAGGTGAAATTTTACTTTTAGGATATCAATGCGAATGGTGTTTGTAGTAAGTAAGTAGATTTATTTGCCTGAAATTTAATCTTGAAGAATTTAGAAATTTTTCAAGCAATAAGCAGCTGTTTCTACCGATTTCAAATGATGGAAAATTTCAGATACTCGTAGTCATGTATTTTAGTACTTTTTGATCGGTATCAGAAAATATAGTATATTTCAAGACAAGAGTCACTTACCAGAATCTGAATCAGTCGCACTGACTGTTACTATACTGGTTCCAATTGTGATATTCTCGAACACTTCATTGCTATAAGACATGGGATCGAATACGGGGGTGTTGTCGTTCAGATCCAGAACGTTGCAGTAAACGGTTAGGGTGCTGGACAGGGGGTGAATTCCCGAATCTTGCGCTTGGACTACCAGGATATAATGTTGAACCTGCAAAAAATAGTATATCGTTACATCACTATATCGCAACGATAATCTTGAACATTGTTCAGTGACGTTTTTATCTGCGTTTAATTTTGCATGATTTAATTGATTATTTACATTTAAAACTGTCAACTTCCAACATATTGAAATAACTGCAAATTGCTGCATCGTTACTAGTCCAATTTTGACACAAATTAGTCTGTCAATAATTGGAGCAATAAGCATTTTAAAAACAATGGCATATTCCGAATATTAGGTTATTGGGATTTATTTTTATTGTCTAAACAACGGATATGCAAGTGGTTTCATATTATCTACTTCATAAACCTCCGTGTATCCATAAATTTTACATATAAAATGCACACAATTTTTTCTTCAAAAATGTGATTATTTAACGAAATTATTCCTTATTTTGCGTCCACACTGCACAAATTTGCTAAGTGGTTCTCGCACTAGGTTATTTTCTTAGTCACATTCCTATGTAGGAATTTCATAATAAAGACTTTGACACAATACGAAATCTAACGGAAATAGCTAGAGAAAATTATTTTGCCTCACTAGAGAGTAACGGACTTATTTCCTATAAGGGTAGTTGGAAATATAAGCCGCCATGCCATACGGTGAATTAAAAAGTACTTGCTTTGTGTACCTCGTAAAAAAACACATACCCACCTCCAAGATAGATAATTAATTTCATTCCATAGCGTCACTTAGCGGCCACGACGGTTCGGAGCGATCTCTAAAAGGAAATATGATCGAAGAGTGGCCATAAATTAAAGACAAAACATTTCTCCGTTCGTGTTTTCGATTTTATTAAAAGAATATAGATTGATTCGTTGACAGGTTTTTGTAGGAAAACTACGCTTAAGCATTCTTGCAGACGGGCATTAGGAGAGCGGTGTCGAGACATTTTTAGAACGAGTTTTTATAGCCAATTTATAAAAATATAGGAAATTCTTCGCATGTATGGATGAAGCAAAATCTTGACACATTGGATCTGAACCAACGTAATCGCATAATAATTTTTGCCAACATTGGCAAAGCCGTTTAACATGTAGTCCATGTTGTCATTGGTCCAAATATTAGCCTTGTCCATCGCCAAAGCCCATAATAAGAATTGTTTAGATGTTAGCATGCAGTGACTAGATTTACACAAGTTCGAGGGAATGGGGCTTAATTAATTTATAACGAAAATGTTTGTCATGAAAATAACAAGATTCTTTAGACGTACGATAAAATAGGAGTCAAAATACCGCCAAAAAGTGGACACAGCATCAAATTAAAAATGTGAAAAAATTCGAAATTTCTCAAATTTCTAGTATGAATTTTCAAAATTACGTAAAATTTTCCATGCATGTTGAAAGTTTCATCGTTTTTTTGATGAAAATTATAATTTTTTCAATTAGCTAAAAAAGGTTTCGGTTTTTATCATCCGCTGGAAAATAGACACACCAGCAAATTTAAAGATTTGGGCGTTTGACAAAAATCGAAAACTTTTTTCAGCCTAATTGAAAAAATACGAATTTTCCTTATAATACCATGAAATATTCAACGTGCATAGAAAATAGTACGCAGATTTCAAAAATCTATGCGGGAAATTTGAAAATTTTAAAATTTTCCATAATCCTCAAATATGCCGACTGCTCTGATGCAGGATTTTATTAAAATATAATCCTCGCATTCAACCTTGTTGAAAAACTGCTAATATGCCGCAGAAAATTATGAAACTTTTCACATTGATAGAAAATTTTACGTAGATATCGCAAATCTGTATGAGACATTTCAAAAATAATGTCGAATTTTATCGTAATCTCTAAATATGCTGCTCTCTTCACTTTTCCGAGTTTGACAAATATCGAAACCTCTCTCAGCCTAGTTCAAAGAACTTTCCTCAAAAAACGATGAAATTTTCAAAGTGCATTGAAAATTCTGGATATAGATTTTGAAAATGCATACGAGAAATTTGAGAAATTTCGAATTTTGTCATAATCTTTAAATTTGCTGCTGTCTCCATTCTTCAGCGCTTGATAAAAATCGAAACTTATTTAAGCTAATTGAACTGAAAAAACGATGAAATTTTCAAAATTTTACGTGATTTTGAAAATTCATATGAGAAATTAAAAAAATTTCGAATTTTCTCATAATCTTCAAATTGGCTCTTCTGTCTACTTTCCAGCGTTTGATAGAAATCGAAAAATTTCTTCAGCCTAATTGAAAAATTACGAATTTTTCTCAAAAAACAATGAAATTTTCAGCGTACATAGAAAATTTTACGCAGATTTCGAAAATCTATACGAGAAATTTAAAAATTTTAATTTTTCCATAAACCCATGGCTATTTTAGAGCACATTCCGTTATTTAACCAACAGTTATATTTTAAATACGTATTTAAATCACCGAAATGAAAATTCGATTTAAATAATTCAAACTTAAACGTGCTACGAGAGTGTTGAACCACCAGTTATTCATTTACTTTCAAATATGGAACAATACACCCCTGAGGTGGATAGCGATGTTGAAAAACAGCAGCTTCAAAGCGCAGATAACTCTGTGACATCTTTTTCTAAAGAAGCTAATATTTCGTTTGAACCTGACTCACCTGACCATCGAAAAAGAGCTCGAAGATCAAGATTTTTCCGAAGACGATAGTTTAAAGGATCCAAATTTCATTGCAGGAAGTTCATTCATCTGAAGAAGAAATCGCTGAACAGATTTCCAAAAGGAGGAAGGATGAAAAAAACAGTGACGGAAAAAAGTGTGAAAGAGAAGCAACAACCGAAATTCGTTTAAATAAGGAAAGAACAGGCCGATCAAGAAAACAAAGAGAACTGGCGAAACTTTTAAGAAACACTGGTAAAGAGTATGTAGATGAAAAGGGAAAAACTGTTCAAGCTGGAGCCATAAAGCCACTTGCCGATTGTAGAATGAAATGCAAATTGAGATTTTCAGATGAGGTAAGACAATCTGTTTTCGAAGAATACTGGAAGTTAGGACAGCATGATAGATAAATGGACAAACTTTCTGTCTTCCCTTATTTCTATTTTGGAAAAAAATACTTTTTTTCTATGGTAGTGGCACACACACTAAAGGGAGAACCTATGGCGCTCGACGAGCGGTGTGTGTGCGAAGATGTACAAATACAAATACAAATAGTTTATTTCCATAGACATAAACATAAATATGCATCGGAATTGTCAAATACAAAAAAAACCCAAAATATCATTAAAAAAATCATATATCTAAGTAAAATTATGTACAAAAACTCAGTCAAAGAATAAAAGGGAAGGTCAGCTAGTATGGTTTTTAAAGAGCTCTTAAAACGTGAGTGGGTTTTTTCACCCTTAATACGTTCTGGAAGATGATTAAATATTTTTAAAGATACAATCACCGGACTACCCTGCACCTGAGATAATCGAGTCATAGTAATAAAGAATTTGTTAGCATTACGTGTATTATATAAATTTACATCTCCAACCTTTTTATAGGTATCAGAATTTTTAAACACTTGACATGCACATTGAAGGATATAAACATTTATCACTGTTGGGATTCTCTGCATTTTAAAGATCTGACGACAAGATTCTCTAAACGGAAGTCTAAACATAGTTCGAATAATTCTCTTTTGACAGATTAACACCCTTTCTATACTGGAGGAGTTTCCCCATATATACAAGCCATAGGCTAAAGCAGAATGCACTGCTGCATAGTAAAAAGTTTTAAGAGTAAAGCCATCTACGAAATCCCTCAGTTGCAGAATAGCATAGTTGCCCTGTGATAACTTTCTGCATACTGACTCAACCTGGTCATCCCAAGATAAATGTCTATCAACCATGATTCCCAAAAATTTAGCGGAATCTTGCTGAATAAGATGAGTTAAACCCTCTCTCAGCAATAAACTCCTATCTTGAATGGCACGAATTGGAGTAAAAACCATAAAGTTTGTTTTTGAGCTATTTAGGCAAAGACCATTTCTCTGGCACCATCCTGCGATATCTTGTATACACTTGCTAGCCCGCAAATGAAGCTCTTGATAGTCATTTCCAGCAACAATAGCTGATGTATCGTCAGCAAAAAGAGACAAATAACAGTCATCAACCAGGAAAGGCATGTCATTTATAAACAGCAAAAAGAGTACTGGACTAAGAACACTGCCCTGGGGAACCCCAGTTACAACTGACAACCAATCAGACATAGATATTCCATCTTCAACTTTAAGTCTGACAGCCTGTGTCCTATCCGACAAGTATGTATTAATCCATTCAAGAGCTGGGCCTCTTATTCCATAATGAAAAAGTTTATTCAAAAGCAAGGTGCGGTTAATAGTATCGAGCGCCCTAGTGAAATCAAAAAATATACCCACAGATTTCAATTTTAATTCAAAATTATTTAAAATTGTGGCATAGAAGGACATTATGGCATCCGATACGGAGAGTCCCGCGCCAAATTCAAACTGATGACACGACAATACATTAAATGCATCTAGAAAGTTGACAAGTCTTTTTTTGACAGTGAAAGACTCAAGCTAAGTTGAGCCGTTTTTTCTTGCTAATAGGACTTCTTTGTCCTACTGATGAGATCAGGAAAAGATCGAAAGCGACCAAAGCCCAAGTCAGGCCAAAGACTGAACCATTGCATATAAGCTTTGTGTTTGGCTGATAAGCCTTAATAGTTGTGCCCATATTTCAAACAAGTTTGACACTGGCTTGCTTTTTCGTCTTCTGCTTGTCTTTTCAGTTGTGGGAAAGCGACAAGAATATTTCATTTATCAAGTCTTTTTTTTTAACTTTTTCAAAAAAAAATCTTCGAAAACACAGACAGTAGGGCAACAGGCCTGTAATTCTCGACAAGTAATATGTCACCTTTTTTGAGAAGAGGTACAACAATAGCAGATCTGAGTTCTTTTGGAAAGTAGCCAAATTGGAACGATAGATTTATGAGATGAGTCAACACAGAGAGAATTCCGGTGGAACACTCACGCAACAAATTACAGGGGATCTCATCTGCGCCACAAGACCTTTTCATTGATGCAGATTTAATAATTTCTAGAATTTCATGCTGATTAAGAGGAAGTAAGAAAATTGATGGAAAACTGGTGCAAGGCATCTCAATGGAATGTTGATTGACACGGTTCTTGCAGAGCTGTAAGTTGTAATTAGGGGGAAACCGATGTCCTGGGAGTGAGTTCCACAGTGATGCCGTGCGTCAGATAAAGGAGTTCTTGTAAAGCGATGTTCTAGGTGTTTCCAGTTGTACGACGAACTGGTGCGCTCTTGCCGTATGTCGCGACTGTCTGACAGGCGCTGCCAAGAGTGGGATGAAGCGGGCCAAATCCTGGGAACATCTGCCGTGAAAGTATCTGTAAAACAGGGACATCTCCGTCACATGTCTGCGGAGTTCCAGACTATCCAGATTCCGGGTCAACTCCGATGAGACGCCCAGATCTCTGCCACTTTCTCCAGGTCTTGATTAATTGCTGTAATCTGCTCCTGTCTGCGGTGATAAGTCTCAGTCGCTGGTAAAGGTTTTTTCTGATCTAAATTGGGAAACAAGGGTACTGTCATCTGCAAAACTGTAAACATTCCTTTCGGTCAGCAGGTCATTAATATAGGTGAGGAACAGAGTTGGTGATAGGATAGGTTAGGGCGTTAGTTCGTTGGCCCAGTTCTTTAACACGATGGCAGGTATTCCGTCCGGACCTGATGCCTTTTGCATATCTAGTTCTTTAAGGGACGATGAAACTTGACTTCTGCCATGGTAGTGTTGATGTTCGATATAGTGGGGAGAGCCTTGTCTTGGAGAACGTCTAAGGTAGAGTGCGATGAAAACATTTCGGCGAGCATGTTTGCTTTTTCCTTGGCTGTAGTCGCCGTGATGCTACGTTCGTCTGTCAAAGGTGAGAGTGACGTTTTTGTAAAGTTATTACTTACTGTATTTGCTACCGATCAGAAATTTCTGGAGCCACTGGGGCATTGCAAGAGTTTATTCCTGATTCTTTAATTGTGTTTGTCCTTAGTTTCGTCGATCACACGTTTACATTCGTTTCTCGCTTCGACAAAATAATTGCGATTTTCAGCGGTCTGATTTTGCTGCCAATACTTGTAGGCTTGCTGTTTCCTACCTACAGCTCTTTCGCATCTTCTGTCGAACCAGGGCTTTCCTTTTGACGGTAACTTGATGGAATTTGGGATTTATACTTCCATTCCTAAGGAGATTACTTGCGTAATCTCTTCGCAGCAGTGACTGGCCGTTAGTGCCAAAGCAGACGTCGAGCCAAGGAAAATCTAGGTAGAACGCCCTTAGATCGTCCTAGTTTGCGGAACTGTAATGTCAGATTTTACGAGGCAATGGTGAATTCTTCTGTAGAAGTGGCAATTCACAAAACGTTGTAATATGTTTGTGGTCGGAAGTACCTAATGACGAACCAACTGTAATTGTGTACTGGTCAGGGTTGCAGCGAATTCGCCCCTCTCGTTTTAGAGTTGGTTCATCTACAAGTTGAGTAAGCCCGCAGCTGATGGCAAATGCTTCAGCTTCTCTATTTTCGTTGTCGGTCTTGTTGTGATATTTGAGCCAGTTGGTGTTGTGGGCATTGAAGTCTCCCAGAACGATTATTTCTGAATTGGGGTGATCGACATGTATTGAGTCAAAAGTGGTAATGTAGCGTGTTCTGCACTCAATGAGTACAGATGGACGTCAAAAGTTCGTTAATGGGAACAGCAATGTCGGAAAACTAAACTCTTTAATTAATTATTGAAAATGCAATATAAACTTGATGACATGAAAATATGACAACTTGATTTCTATATATATTGTTAACCTGTAGTCACCGTGGGGAAAGGTGTTAGCAGGTTTACTCTAAAGTCTATTTAAACCTCACATACTCCCAATCAAAAGGTTATGAAACTTTTTCCTATATTTCAGTATGACAATCGTCGAGGAGCTTTAATTGTTCTCCCACTTCTAGTTTTAGTAATGGTATCTTGGTTTTTATCTTGTGCCATTACTTGTCTTGTTGCATATTTGTCTAACGGTAAATCATCTTTTTGTTCTAATACCTTCATGAATTTTCTTTCTTCTTTATCGTATATTTCTAAAGGGTAAACTCGTTGAATTGGCCTCAATAGCATACCATTGGCGGTTTTAAGTTTGACCAACCTAATTTGTCCATCTTTTCCATGAAAAACTTCTTCTATGTTAGCTAAAGGCCAGTCTAGACGTGTTTTTATTGTCGCTGCCAATCAATACAATATCTCCTACGCTGACATCAAATTGGATAAATCGTTTTTTCTTTAAAATTAGTTGCCGCAAGTACTGACTTCTAAAACGGGATTTCAAACAATCTCTTAACTTCAGTCTGTAACGCATTCTTCTGCGCAAATCGCCGGCTTCTATATTGTCCAAACCGGGAACTCCAACTTCTGTCACGTCCTGTAAAAACATTGCTGGTGTTAAACTTCTCATGTCTTCACAATCTTCTGATAGATACGTTATTGGTCTTGAATTAACTACAGCTTCGCATTCGCATAACATTGTTGAGAGTTCTTCAAAAGAAAATGCGGCTTTTCCCAAACATCTTTTTGGCAATTGTTTCAAGATTTTTATCAATCTCTCCCACCATACTCCCCACCAAGCAGCTATGGGAGGATTAAACTTCCACTTTATCCTTTCAACAACACCAAATTTCTTAAGTTCTTCCCAATTTAAGGATGCCAGAGCGTTCTCAATTCCCAGAAAATTTGTGCCATTGTCACTATACATTACTGAAGGTCTGCCACGTCTAGAAATAAATCTTCTTAGGGCTTGTATAAACGAATCTGTAGATAACGACTGAACTATTTCTAGATGTACAGCTCTGTATATAGCACAAGTGAATATGCATATGCAAACTTTGGATTTATCCCTGAGATGGGCCTGTCAAGTCGGTACCGCAAACATCAAATATTGCTGCATCTCGCACTCTATCTTTCGGAAGAACAATGGGCAGTTGTTCGGAGCTTTCACCTTCATTTCTTCGGCATCTTACACATTATTTATAAATTACAGATCTTATTGATTTTCTACCATTGACAATCCAATTTTTTTTAAATTGTTTAGAACTGTTTGAACTGCAGCATGGCATTGCTTTACATGCTCATCATGAATTAATCTTTGTACAACAGTATCTTTGGATGGTAAAAGAAATGGATAACGAAAATTTTGTCTTGGCGTTCAGAATTTTTTGTTCGTACTTTTAAAATGCCTATATCATCTTCAAATGTCACTAAAGATCTAACTTTGTTTAATGTATGGTCTGTGAAAACTTCTTTTTGTATCAGGTTAACAACGACTTTTTCTGCCATTTCAATTTCCTCAAGTGATAGAGCTTCTTTTCGCACAATTCTTCTTTGCCTGCAGTTAAAAATAAATCGATTTATCCAGGATACAAGATTAATTATATTTTGATATTTCGGGAACTTTCTATACAACCACGAGAAGTCTTGATTATTTACCAATAATCCAATTATACTCTATTGTTTTTCAGTTCCGACTATTTCTTCATTTACATGATAACTTTGTTGTGGCCAATCCCATGGAGATTTTTGTAGCCACTCTGATCCTTCCCACCATTTCCTTTCGCTAAGTTGACGTACTGAACATCCCTGGAAGATCTGCCGGATTGAGCTGTCCAGAGATATAATACCACAATGCTCTACTAGTTAACGACTTTATTTCTTGAACTCTGTTTTTGACAAATGGTTTCTAATTATCGCCTCGATTTATCCAAGATAGAACCGTCGTAGAGTCTGCCCAACAATAATTTAAATACTGGTGTGCATCTCCAAAGACTTTCATCACTCCATCAAGCAATCGAGATCCAATAGTGGCAGCAAGTAATTCTAACCTACAGATCGACATTTTTTTGACAGGAGCTACTCGAGATTTCGCTTGTATCAGTTGAACATAAGCAATATTTCAACAGAAGTTTGTATCCTCAGGCGTGTTGGCTAGCATCACAAAATAAACCTAAACTTATAGCTCTTGGCATTGGATTCACTTCTTGAGCTAACCATCGCGGAATTCTTAAACTTCTTAGTTCCACTATCTCAGTAAACCAACTATAAAACTGTTTAGCGATATCTTCAGGAACTTCTGTATTCCAGCCTAGCTTCAACAAGCAGGTTTCCTGTAGTAAAATCTTTGGAAGGAATAGATAGGGACAGGCAAGACCAATTGGATCGAATATCTTGTTTGCAGTTGACAGAATAGATTTTTTTGTACATTTTGGCACATTTTCAATATTATCTATGGAAAGTTTTAATGTATCTTCTTTTTTGTTCCATTTTAGACCTAATACACAGGCCGATGCAGAATCTTCAGAATCGTTGGTATATTCCCACAATCTTAAATCAAATTTAGCTTTTGCCATTATATCCGTGGACTCAGTGATGAAATTTTGAATTTCTTCCTCGAAGTCGAAGCTGGTTATACAATTATCCACATAAAAACTTTAAATCAGTCTGTGAACAGTATCTTCCGAGTAACTCAAATCTTGAAACATACTTTTCAAATGGTATTCTTTTATGGCACCCAGTAAAAGAGGACTAGAGGTTACTCCAAACACAAGTGTGGCGATACATAACTAACTCATTGTTTTGGTCATACCAAAGAAATTTTAGAAAATTTCGATCATTAATATTTAAATTGATTTGAAGAAACGCTTTTATAATATCTGATATTACACCAAATTTTCGTAATCTGAATCTGATAAGGATTGACGGAATGAGTTCTGTAAGATTAATACCCTTTTCCAAACATTGGTTTAAACATGGTGACGAAGAACTTGCTTTTGCAGATGCATTAAAAACTGGACGAATTTTTGTCGTAGCACTCATTAACTTCACTACGCAATGACTTTCTAAGTATATTTCCTTTCCAGGTACGGTTTCGATAATTCCTTCTTGAAGCCATTCCTTAAATATTTGATCATAAGCCTCATAGTATCCGTCTCTCTCCAATCTTTTAATCAACGAGTCTAGTCTTTTTTGAGCCGAAATGAAATTATTCGATAACGGAGGATGATTTTAGATTCATGGTAGGCTCACTTCATACCTGTCATCTATATTTCTTTTAACTGTCTCTAAAAAATGTTTTTGTACGGCCTTCTCTGTTTCTTTCCTATTCTTCTCCGCCACTGGATCCTAAATACCCAAAATATCTAAGCTCCAAAGATCAGCTAAACGTAAATTTTCACTTAAAAGCGATGTTATTGCCAATGAAGAGATACTATTTTCCTTAGATACAATTCTTCCTATCATAGTCCATCCTAATTTAGTTTCAATAGCAACTAAGCCAGAATTTAAAACACGTCGTTTCCCTGTTAAAAGTTTTCCTATAATATCAACACCTATTAGCAGCTCGATTTCACCTTCCTCTATATCCGACAACACTATACCAATATTCTTGAGCTCTTCTGTCCATGAACCATTTTTTACAGCTGGTACTATTCCACAAATATCATCCTGATCTAAAGCTTCAAATGTACAAGCGTATGAACAATCTATACTTTATAACTCAACTCTGTATATTTTATGGGATACCGGTTCGGATAAGGAATCACCAAACAGGCCATGAATTACTTCTTCTTCTTTCAAAAGTTCGTATTCCATTTAGGCAGCTGTTTTCTTCAGGATGTATGATCGTTGTGATCCTGTATCTATCAGAGCTCTAACTCGGCGAATTTTATTTCTTCTAGTAAGATAAACTGAGACAGTCTGGATATATAAACGGTTGTAAGTTTGATTAGAGAGTGCTTCACTTCTTGGATGTTCTGGTCCAGATTTCTTTTCATCTTAAGGGCACATCAATTTCATCAGGTTCAATTATTTGTATGATTCAATAAAATAAATTAATTTATTAATAGTTTGTCCCGATTTGCTCTAGTTCAGTTACGCCACTGCATTGGCATATTGAAGCATTTGTTTCACTGACTTATAGAAAGCAACAAAACCAATATATTTCTACAGGGTGCTTAAAAAGGAAGAATATATATGGAAATTAGTTTATAATTATTAATCATGGATACCAATAATCTAAATTAAATTACTCTCACTTTGCAATAGTTTTAATCACATTTAAATTAACATTTTTTACTTAAACATTCACTTTAATTAATTATGTTCGGTTCAGAGTTTAGATGTGGATTTTCTTCACGGACCAAAATAAGCTACAATGAGAATTAAAAAATTTAATGTTATTGTTACCTGTCTATTTCGTAATTCCTCAAGCACGGCACTGATGATGGGTGATTTTATGAACCTAGAAATTTTTAGTTACGTCTTCAATTTTAAGTGCCCGCTATTTAAATTGGTATTTTCATTTCCGATTATACGCGATCAACAGAGTATTTCGCACTTAATATACAAAACAGGCTCCTCCGACATGGCACTTTCGAGAAAACATCAACGTTCTCATGGCTGGAATAATGGTATGCAGAAAACGTTAAACAATACCACAAAACAATACTAATTCAGCTCCGAAGGCGTCGAGTTTTACGCGGCAAACCGCGACAGTTCGCTATTAGGCACGTTTTCGGTATAAAATACTTTGTACGGGTTCAACAAAGGCCCTTGAAAAATATTGAAAATTCCCCACTTAATTTCTATATACAAGGCTTGTATGAGCGAGTGGCAAACTTCAGTTTAATAAAAAAATAATTATGGTTAAACGTAATTTTTTTCCGGCAGTACCAAAACGGCCTCTTAATCCATCCCGATAATTACGTCGGACATCAATTCTTAATGAAACGTTCGTTCGGTCGTCATTTTGGCCCCAACAACGCGACCCGACAAAAACCCACCAGACTTTATTGCTACTGTTCATCGCTTTGTTTTCCACAGGCGTTTAGCTCCCAAACTTGTAGCCTCTAGTTTTTGCCCGGCTCTGTATAACGACTCGCGTCATTTTTGCATGGCCTCTTAGCTGGCGATACTAAATAGCCATAGGTTATTAAGCATCTGTATAAATGGGTAACACAAAAGGCGTAACCAAATAAGAAAAGAAGAAAACTCTCGAAAAAGTTTCCTCATATACACGCCAGACGGAGGCTTTTAAAAGTTTTCATACTCTTCGGTTGAAGAATTTTCTCTTAAATATTTATTTTCGGAGAAAATTCAACAGCGATTCAAAATTGAAGGAAAAGGGCGTTATTAATTTATATATTTGAAAGGTGAGGTGATGCATCTCAATATTAACATTTGTTAATTTATTATTTATTTGGTATTACATGATTTTATCATTTGTTTCATAATTAGTTAAGCTTTTAAAATAATTATTTATTGATCAGTTTTTCATTCAAAAAATGTTTTGCTCGAAGAAATGTTTGTTTGAACAATTTTTGTTGAGGAATTTTCTTTTAAATATTTATTTTCTGAGCGAATTAAAATTGAACAAAAAAATGCGTAATTAATTTAGTAGATATTCGATAGGTGATGCATCAAATATTAAATATTAACATTTATTAATTTATTATTTATTTTGTATTATATAATTTATTCATTTCTGTTTCATAATAAATTAAGCTTTTAAAATAATTATTTAACGATTTCCTTTCGATCAATTTTCCATCCGAAAAATGTTCCGTTCGGAGAAAGTTGAAGAATTTTCGGTTAGGGAATTTTCTTTCAAATATTTATTGATTGAATTCAACAGCGAACCAAAATTGAAGGAAAAAAGTATCAAATATAATATGTTAATATTTATTAATTTATTATTGAATTAGTATTATATAATTTATTCATTTATGTTTCATAATTAATCAAGTATTTAAATTAATTTTTTAAGGATTTCCGGTCGATCAATTCGCAAAATGTTCGCTTGGAAGAAATTGCGGTTTGGAGAATTTCATTTGTGAAATTTTCTCTCAAATATTTATTTTCCGAGAGAATTCAACAGCGAATCAAAATTATACCAAAACAAACCAAAATTGTACGAAAAATGCATTATTAATTTATATATTTGAAAGGTGTTGCACCAAATATTAACATTTATTAATTTATTATTTATTTTGTATTATTTAAATTATATAATACACCTTTTAAAATATTTTTTTAACGATTTCCGTTCGGTTGGGGCAAACATTTGCAGGGTGTTTCATTTAAAATCACAAAATTACTGCACGTAGGACAAAACTGAAAAATCTGGCTACGTTGCTAGTATCTTTTACCTTTCTTTTATACCTTTTGCGGTTTTAAAGATAATTAAGCCTTTCGGTGTTTTTTACTAACCCAGTATAAAGACCTGGTGGCTTGCAACACTTATTATCCAGATATGACTAAAATGTATCCAAATGTTTTCATCGGCAAAAGTCAAAGATGCAGCAGGACAGTTGATCCTGTGCGCTCTGTACACACCATGCATGGCAATATTTTTAAATAGTTAGAGTGTTCACTGTTTACAATAAAGTGTTTCTCTTTGGTAAATATATGTTCGTATTTAGACCTGGACAAAACGCTGCTTCATTAACTCCGAATAGATTTTTAGAATGACGAATATTGTTCCTTTAACTAAAATGAGATTAAACCAAATTAAGAGAGCGTCCTCTGTGATTAAAATGGTATTAAAAGAGGCTCAAAATTATTATTTTTTTTGGTTAAATTTATTTAAAATATTATAACGCTATATCGGTGCGAAAACTCTCTGCAAATATCCATTCTGGTTCTTCTGAGTAGCGGCTCGATTTGGGCATCAGTTCATCGGACACTATATATGAATATCAAAGAACCATATTTTTAAATCGATAAATAGTTATTAATAAATTTGTTTCAATAAGTTATTTTTCTATCTTTTTAGTAAACGGTTTTTCTTTTGATTATATAACTTATGAAAATTTCCACCGAAATAACGAAACGTATTTCTTGCTTTTTAATACTTCTCTTTACTTAAATTAGCAATATCTATCTTTTGCAAACTTTTCTTCTTGTTCTCATTTCTCTTTATTATTACATTTTATTTATATTTTATATATACGTCAGTTTGGTCTCTCAACGTAAACTTTCTTTAATTGGGTTTATCTGTCTTTTTTATGCTCCCGTCTTCTGGTTTTTCAATACCATTATTAATTTATCATTTTTCTCCTTTCTATTTTTCTTGAGCACTTTTTACTTTACTGTATTTTATCAGTTGTATTTTTCCTTAGAATTATGATTGCGTTGTCGGTGTTTGTCTCCTTTTATTTCTTTTGTTATATGATTTGCGTTATCATTATACAATAAACTTGTTTCAATAAGTTATTTTCTATCATTTTAGTAAACCGTTTTTCCTTTGATTATATAATTTATGAAAATTTCCACCGAAATAACGATATGTATTTCTTGATTTTTAATACTTCTCTTTATTATTACATTTTATTTATATTTTATATATATACGTCAGTTTTGTTCTCTCAACGCAAACTTTCTTTAATTCGGTTTATCTGTATTTTTTATACTCCCGCCTTCTCGTTTTTCAATACCATTTTTTATATATTATTTCTCCTTTCTATTTTTTCTTGAGCACTTTTTACTTTACTGTATTTTATCAGCTGTATTTTCCCTTAGAATTATGATTGCGTTTTCGGTGTTTGTCTCCCTTTATTTTTTTTTGTTATATGATTTGCGTTATCATTATATAATAAATTTGTTTCAATAAGTTATTTTCTATCTTCTTAGTAAACGCTTTTTTTTTATTATATAATTTATGGACATTTCCACCGAAATAACGAAATGTCTTTCTTGCTTTTTAACACTTCTCTTTGCTTTAATTGGTAATATCTATCTTTTTGCAATTTTTTCTTTTTGTTACTCATTTTTCTTTATTATTACGACATTTTATTCATGTCTTATATATAAGTTAGTTTTGTCCCCTCAATGCAAACTTTCTATTGGTTTTATCTGTCTTTTTCATACTCCCTTCTTCTCGTTTTTCAATACCATTATTAATATATTATTTCTCCTTTCTATTTTTTCTTGGGCACTTTTTACGTTACTGTATTTTATCAGTTGTATTTTTGCTTAGAATTATGATTGCGTTTTCGATATGTGTCTCCTTTTAATTTTTTTGTTTTATGATTTGCGTTATCATTATATATTAAATTTGTCTCAATAAGTTCTTTTCTGTCTTTATAGTAAACGCTTTTTCTTTTGATTAAATAATTTATGAAAATTTCCACCGTAATAACGAAATGTCTTTCTTGCTTTTTAATACTTCTGCTTTAATTTGTAATATCTACCTTTTTGCAAATTTTTCTTCTTGTTACTCATTTTTTATACTCCATTTTTATATATGTTATTTCTTCTTTCTATTATTTCTTGAGCCCTTCTTACTTTACTGTATTTCATCACTTGTATTTTTGCTTAGAATTATGATTGCGTTTTCCGTATTTGTCTCCTCTTAATTTTTCTGTTTTATGATTTGCATTATCATTATATATTAAATTTTTTTCAATAAATTCTTTTCTGTCTTTTTAGTAAACGCGTTTTCTTTTGATTATACAATTTATGAAAATTTCCACCAAAATAACGAAAAGTGTTTCTTGCTTTTAAATACTTCTCTCTGCTTTAATTAGTAATATCTATCTTTTGCAATTTTTTTCTTCTTGTTATTCATTTTTCTTTATTATTACGATAATTTATTTATGTCATATATAAGTTAGTTTTGTTCTCTCAATGCAAACTTTCTTTAATTGGTTTTATCTGTCTTTTTCATATTCCCGTCTTCTCGTTTTTCAATACCATTATTAATATATTATTTATCCTTTCTATTTTTTCTTGAGCACTTTTTACTTTACTGTATTTCATCAGTTGTAT
>MU189035.1:11106-50038 GCA_016904865.1 Pissodes strobi | reverse complement strand
CGCGTTGCGTCTTTATTTCCACATCAATGGTTTTCGATAGTTTTTTTCTGAGCGAGATGAAATACGGAATGCGTTAATAATATTAATTTAACTCTCTTGGGGAAACCCAATTCATGTAACTCCGGACGCCAAAAGTGCTTAGAAGTATAATAATATATAATACAAATTGTTTATAATATTTAGCAAATATTGTAGCGTATATTTTGTGACTCAAAATTGTTGGAAACATTTAGCAGATTGGGGTCCTGTAAAGCCCCGAGGAAACACATTGTCTTAAAGTTTCTTCAAAGGAGAAAAACAATTTTTAATATTCATTTATTCTCTTGACAAGTGCGAGGTTCTTAATTTAAAAATCAACACTCATTCAATATATTATCTTCAAAACAATAAAAATATTCATAAATTTTGCATGCAATTAAAATGGATTAGCATGAGACCCTTAATCTCAGGGTCGTGGATTTGGGCCCCACGTTGGGCGCCATTAAAATACCTTTAAGTTCTCTTAGCCGTAAATTGCATTTAAATTTCCTGTTATAATAAAGGAATCATTTTTTCAAATATTCCAAGATATACTTGAAAAATACAATACCATCCACCATTTAGATTCACTATATCTACAGGGTGTCTTTCTTAAGTAATATTATTGTTATTCTGTATGAAACGGTAGGAGCCTCAAGGATGCTTGAGTTATGAAAATACCAATTTTTATTGGCCACTCGTTATACGGCGTTGACAGCGTTGCCAAACTGAGATATTGAGAAAAATGCTTTAAATGTTATTAAGTGTCATAAATATATATTGTTGATTGGTTTACCCTGGAATTTAAACGCGCTTCAAATTATCCTAACACAGTATAGCTAGCTTACCTCTTCATAATCAAGCTTAGACGTCAACGTGAAAACGCCAGTTTGAGGATTCAAAGAGAATACATCGTTCGCCCAATCGCTGATGACGGTGTAGGTCAGTTGGGCGTTGACGCCCAAATCGGCGTCGGTCGCTTTGATCTGCCCCACTCGGGACCCTCGAGCCGCGTTCTCGGGGATGTCGAAAGAGTACGCCTGCTCGAGGAATACTGGGGGGTTGTCATTGGTGTCGTTCACCTGGAAAAAAATATACATAAGAAATGTAAATAACGTTAAAAAAAATATATTGGTTATTAAAATAATATAGAATCGAACCGCAATGGCTGTGTCAT
Organism: Pissodes strobi; assembly: GCA_016904865.1. NCBI lineage: Eukaryota > Metazoa > Arthropoda > Insecta > Coleoptera > Curculionidae > Pissodes > Pissodes strobi. The sequence goes on along the minus strand of MU189035.1, from coordinate 48,843 downwards.
TGTAATGATTGGTTATGGTTGTCTCTTTGTTTACTTTTATGAATTTTAAAAATCACTGTTTTCCTTGAGTTTCTCATCAAAAATTGTTTCTGTTAGTTGTGAAACGTTGGTTTGTCATCTAATTTATCAATATCAATATAAGAATCGCACTGTTTTAGTTTTCCGAGGAAATATTGTAAGAAATCAAATTCTAACCTCAAAATGCCCTGCCTCATGCTACAAGTGTTCTGCAAACTGAGTTTTTAAGGAGCCAAAGCATACAGGACAGGTGTTTGGCTACCCCTGTGACTTTTGCAGGAAGGTATTATGCAGGGATTGTACTGGGATTAGTACCACTGAGATATGGTACCTGGTGTTGTCTACCCGAACCATACCTTACCTGTGCAGCGGTTGCATACCAGGGATTAAAGACGCACTTAGTCTAAACAATCGCGTCACTGCCCTAGAAAATACATTAAGTGAAGTTATAGATAGATGAATTTGAGGAACAAATCCGTGTGATGAGCATTGAAGTTAAAAGCTTAAAGACCAGCTTTGAGACTGTTTTTGATGACTTGAAAAGGGATTTTAGCGTCATTAAAGAAACCACTTCTACTACTTCTGTAAAAGATAGTGAAAGTGGATAAAGCGCAGCGGTTGTCCATGGCAAGGTCCTTCATGAGGTGTCAGAGAGGCAGATGAAGTCCTGTAATTTGATGTTGTTTAATGTTCCTGAGGACAATGGAGTGGATGATATGTCTAGAGCAAAGAGTTTATTAACAGATCTTATTGGTTCACCCATAAATGTTGGTAGTGCAATGAGAATTGGAAAGCGTGACAGTCTGCTAAAATGGTGCACAGGGTGTTAAAAAGCAAGAGTAAGATAGACCGAAGCCTAAAAATATTCTTGGAGGCTGACCTTACAACAGAGCAGCGTACTGAAGTAAATGCTCTTAAGAACGAGCTGAAGAACAGACAACGAAATTGTGAATCTGACCTTTAATAAATAGGTCTTTCCAAAACAATTCATCTATCACTTCGTCTATGTTGATATATTTCCAGAATGTTAGGGGTTTGCGCACAAAACTTCAACTTCTTTTTGAGAATGCTTCATACTCTCAATACGATATCCTAGTTTTCAGTGAAACATGGTTGACGAATGACATAGATAGTGCGGAGCTCCAGAGGATTAACTATAATGTATACCGCAAGGATAGATCCACTGACACTAGTAGCTCTGCAAGAGGGGCGGAGTTCTGATAGCAGTCTGTAAAACGATTACCAGCAAAATTTTGCCAGCAACCAAAATCATTGAACAGCTATTTATAGAAATCGAATTTAATAAAAACAAATTCATTCTTGCCATAGCTTACCTCCCATCCAGGTGTTTCTTTGAAAAATATGCAAAATGTGGAGAAAGTCTGGAAAAGATATCCAGATCACAAATTGTGTGGCTTGGGTGACTTTAACCTACCCAACAGCCTGTGAACCAAGGAAAAATTAGCTTCAGTGGCGACCCCCTCAGCAGGATGCACACAAAATGAAATTGAATCCATTCAGCTACTATCTCATCTATGCTCCTACCATAACCTTCTCCAGATAAACACGGTCAGAAATGTTAACGATGGCTGTTTGGATTTAGTGTTTTTGCAAGATAAAAACATTATGGCAGTTGAGGCCGCAAATGCTCTACTGCCAATAGACCTTTATCATCCACCACTCTCATTTTCTATGCAATATGAATCTGTTCATTATAACAAATCTGGTCTCAAGGGCGATGGCTTCTATAGAGACTTTCAATCAATGTAAATGTAATGATTGATTTTTTATCCCAGTTCGAATGGGGCAAGTTATTTAATAGCAAATCACTTCATTGATATGGTTAATAATGAAACCTGGCTTGGGCTGCCTTTGGAAAACTGAGATATGTCCTTAAAACAGAAATCCCAACCTGTCTTAAATGGAAGGTATTTGAGCAGTGTATACTCCCAGCTATGACGTATGGAGCTGAAACACTAACACTCACATAAAAATCTACCGAATCGCTTTGAGTTGCCCAAAGAGCTATGGAGCGTTCTATGCTGGGAGTAAGCTTAAGAGACAGAAAACCAAATGAAGTAATACGACAAAGAACCAAAGTCGTAGACGTAGTTGAAAGAATAGCTAATATGAAGTGGGCTTGGGCAGGACACTTAGCCAGAGCAAGGGATGAGAGATGGACAAAAAAGTGATTGAGTGGCGCCCCCGACATGAGGCGTTAAGAAGTCGAGGAAGAGCTCCAACTCATTGGACAGATAATCTCAGGAGAGTGGAGAGAAACTTTTTGAGAACAGCACAAGATCGCACCAGATGGAAAATGTTAAGGGAGGCTTACGCCCAGCAGTGGACAAGATTAGCTGTCTGACGATGATGATGATTATGATGATTTTATGATATTGTTTATTTAACAGTGATATTTTTGTTCCTTTAGAAAAGTATTCAACTAAGACAGTTCCTATTTGGTTTTCCCAAGAACTTAAAGAAATAATAATTGAAAAAAAGAAAACACATAAGAAATATCTTAAATCTGGGTTTTATTCTGCCTATAATAAATTTTCTATTTTAAGAACAAAGCGTAAATCTTTAAAAAACAATGTTACCAGAATTATATAGCTTCAACTCAAAATGTAAAATTTTTTTGGAAGTTTGTTAATAGCAAAAAGGAAAGAAGTTATATACCGTCGGTTATGCATTTCGGTGATGTAAGTTGTTCTGTTGGAGAGGATATTATTATCAATTTGTTTGCAGAATACTGCTCAAAAATGTATAGTGATAGAGACTGTATCCTGGAAGACTCGTTACCTTTTGGGACACAAATATTTCCCAGTTTAATGTACCAATCTCATCAATTTATGAGAAGCTACTAACTTTGAATATGAGCAAAGGATCTAGTCCGAATGGTCTCTCACCATATCTTATTAAACATTGTAGCTTCATACTTTCTAAACCGCTACATACTATTTTTAATCTGTCCCTTAAAACTGGAACTTTTCCATCCTATTGGAAATCAAGTTTCATAACTCCCATACTAAAATCAGGTGATAATTCTTAAATCAAGAGTTACAGGCCTATCAGTATCTTGAGTTGTATTTCCAAGTATTCGAATGTTAAGTCTGTGACTACTTGTCTGCTGGTTTCAAAGATTGCTTCATCGACCAACAATTTGGATTTCTTCCCCGCCGCTCTACTGAATTGAACTTGCTTACATTTACAGATTTTCTCTTGGAATCATTGTATATACAGATTTCACAAAAGCCTTCCTTATCCAAAAACTGACAGATAAGAGAATTCAGTGAGAGCTTCTAGAATGTTTAATATAATACCTAAAAGATAGAAGACAAATTGTACGCATCCACAGCTTTCAGTCCATTGAGATTAAGCTACCATCTGGTGTTTCACAAGGTTCACATCTGGGACCTTACTCTTCAATGTTTATGTAAATGATATTGCATCCTGTTTTATGTTCCCACTTTTCTTACTGTTTGCTGATGATCTCAAATTCTACATGAAAATCCAGAACCAGGATGATTGCCACAAACTTCAATCTGATTTGGATCGCTTATCTCAGTGGTGCGATCTCAATGGAATGGAACTGAATATTGACAAATGCCAATTGATGATCTTCAGCCGCGGAAGAAATCCCATTCATCAGGTTTATAACATAAACGGCTCACCACTATTGCTGGCCTCTCAAGTAAAAGATCTGGGAGTGTTGCTTGACGGTCACTTATCTTACACACATCATTTATCATCAGTGGTCTCTAAATCACTACAAATTTTGGGCTTTAACAAGCGTTGCACTAAGGATTTTCTAAATGTTTATTCCCTCAAACTACTATTCCCTAGTGCGACCACATTTGGATTATTGTTCTTGTGTATAATATCCACATACTGGCCATTTTGAGGTACGCAGCATTTAAGAGACAGCATAGAGTTGAAAACGTTATTTACTCAAAATTGGAGAATTCTCTTCAGATTCGTCGTATGCACAGAGATCCCAATATGTTTTATAATTTATTGCACTCTAATTCTCATAGCCCTGAGCGCACATGTAAAATCGGGCTTCATGTCCCCTCTCGCCAAACCAGACTGAACCATTCTTTTCAAGTTAATTCCCATCGCACTAACTATGGACGTAACTCGTTTTTGACTAGATCAGCTAGACTAGCAAATAATTATTCAGCCCAATTAAACTGCATTCAAAATCAAAAAGTTTTTAAGAAATAACTAAAAAAAACTGTCTGTAACAAGGTGGACTTTCCTTTTTGCTACTACTATGTTACTTCTTGACTTCAGAACCTTGAGTCCCTATATATTTGAGTTGTTATTGTTACACTTGTACTGCGGTTTTACTGTTTATTATCTATCTGAATAATTTAAGAAAAAGTTACGTTTGTGATACTTAGGTTGGGATTTAGGATTAACTTTTAAATTAATTGAAAATTTCCTTTATATTGGGCAAGAGCCCGTTGAAAAATATAATAATAATCGCCAGAGAATTCTATTCGATATTTCAACTTGAAGAGTGTAAGGTACTATATTAATTTGTATATATCATGGATGTGTAGATGATAGGGCTCGGTTTACTGGCCGACCAGATACATGCACACTCTGCCTGTAAGCGAAGTTGGTTTATAGGTGGACCAGATACGTGCACCCCATATGTGTTAGGTGGGCTCGATTTGCAGGATATTTCCGTTTATTTTGAGCCCATCCTACAGCTGTTAATTTGGAAAATTTCAATTTTTTTACACAAAAGCAGTAAGGTGGTTTTGAGAAGGGAGAATTTCTTACCAGATGAAGTAAATGGGCCTCGTCAAATCGTACATAATAACAGCTGCTGATGATTCGCTAATTTTACTCATAATTTATTGTATTTTATCTAAAAAAACCTTATTGTTTTCACGTATTTTTTGGGAAAAACTGATATTTTTTTCATCATCTATGCTAGCAAGTTAGTCAGTAAAGATATTTCATTGATTTTAATTTTTTTTTCGATTTTTAGAAAGAAGGTAACGGCATCCGCATCGACAAATCGATTTTTAACATTTTCTGGAAAAATAACATTCTCTGATCCGACGCTTACACTATCGAACCTGCTGAATTCAAAAATGATCATCGTTTTCTCTAGAAACGGTTAGTTTTGGAAATATGATTTTTAAAATATAAAATAACGCTATAAGAATCTGATAATTTCAAGATTTATAGAGCCATTTCTGCTCTACTGAAGAGTGAACACCAGAATTTCCTATCTTTTTGGTTATATTTTTAAATCGCGATTTTTTGAGGGTCTGCAGTTTTGAACTTTTTTTCGCGTAATTTTTGTGAAAAACTGGAAATCCAGATCAACGAGAGAAAAACTGATAATTTTTTCATCGTCTTCGCTAGCAAGTTAGTTAGTAAATACATTTTCATTGATATTAAAATTTTTGGATTTTCTGAAGGAAGGTCACAAAAATTTTATATCGACAAATCGATTTTTTGAATTTTCTGTAAAAATACGATTTTCTGATCCGATACTTATACTGTCAAACCTGCTGAATTCGAAAATAATCATCGTTTTCTGCAGAAACAGTTAGTTTTCGAAACACAATTTTTGTTTAAATTGTATCGAGGAAATCAAATACTCGAGGCAGATCAAAATTAGCATCTAGAACTAGCATGTTAGGAGAGGTAATCCGACAGCGTCTGTTCTCCAGGTAGGAGCGGATGAAAATATAGTCAGGAAAACAACAGAGTTTTCTTGACTTACATATATTCTCCAAGACATCACAATGGATACACAAAATCAAGAAACGACCCTCATTTCCGGGCATCCCTTAAATGGGGAGATGGTGCTAAGAATCCCCCGGTCGTCCAATGCTGTCTTCAAAATGGACCAAGAAAGGAGAATTGGCACGTGGAATGTACAAAGTATGTACCAAGCCGGAAAATCGACAAATCTAGTGAAAGAGAGGAAACGACTCCAGGTCGACATACTAGGATGCATCGAAACAACATGGCCAAACTTCGGCCACTTGTACTTCCCTGGAGACAATACCACCAGGAACAAAAACCGAGTAGCAATAATTCTTAGTAATCAAACCAACATGACCGTACAATGATTCACCCCTATTTGGAATCGAGTCGCGTTAGTCAAGATCAAGGCTAAACCATTTTACCTTAACAACATACAGTCATACGCATCGACATCCGAAAGCAATGAACAAGAAATAGAGGAGTTCTATGAACAGCTTAGAACTGCTCTCAAACACACAAAGAAGGAAAAAGTTAACATAATTTTAGGCGACATGAACGCTAAGATCAGACAGGGAAAGGTTGGGATGTCGTTAGTGGTTTTGAATTGGAAGTGAGAAATAAGAGAGGAGAACGATTAATAGAATTCTGCCAAGAAATGGACATCATGAACACCTTTTTAAAACTACCTCCCAGAAGACTATACACTTGGAGATCCTCAGCTGATAACAACCAAAGAATAGTGAGGAATCAAATCGACTTTGTGATGGTAAACAGAAGATATCGCAACTCAGTTGTCTCTTGTAAGACGTACCCAGGCCCAGACATACCATCAGATCTCAACCTGTTACTAGCTCGTACTAAACTTCGACTAAAGAAAATAGTGAAAGGGAAACCCCCAAAAATTACTGACATGCGGAAACTCAAACGAGACAACTTATTCCAACAAAAAAAGGGACACTAAACAAGGAACTTAAAACTATATCTGAAAACAGCAACAACGAAACAGAAATAGATGACTTGTGGAATAAAATTAAAATATCTATAACTTCCGTCACAGAAGAAGAACTAAGACCGGATAGGATGGTAAAAAGACAACAATGGATGACAAATTCTATCTTGAAACTTATGGAAGAAAGAAGACAACACAAAAACAGGAATAATGTAAAATACAAGGAACTACACAGAAGAGTCCTAAGATCAATTAAGGAGACTAAAGAATGGTGGCTACAGGAAAAATGTGTCGAAATCGAGATCTTACGACAGCTTTAACCTTCATAAGAATATAAAGGAAGCAACAGTCAAAGATGGGTTAAGGAATAATAATGGACTCGAATGACAACATCACTACCGAGATTGACAAAAAACTCACAAGATGAAAGCAGTACATGGAAGAACTTTTCAGAGCCGATAACATCGATAATGTACCCGCAGTGGTCGGCGAGGAAGGGCCTATCATCACACAGGAGAAAGTGGAATCAGTTATTAAGCGACTAAAATCAACAGAACTCCTGGGCCAGGAGAAGTCCTCAAACTACTGGTTCCAGAACAGTTAAAACTACTGACCAACCTCTTCAACAAAATTTGCACAGGCGGTCAAATGCCAAATGGTTGGCTGCTGTCGGCATTCATCCCGCTTCCCAAAAAGGCGAACGCAACTAAATGCTCCGACCACAGAAGAATCAGCTTGATGAGTCACATCCTAAAAGCTTTCCTTAATATCATCCAAGCACGCATGTATAGAAGATTCGACGAGAGAATAAGTGACACACAGTTTGGTTTCACGAAGGGACTTGGTACCCGAGAGGCCTTATTCTCCATACAGGTCCTGATTTAACGAGTACGGGACGTCAACGCACACGTCTTTGCATGCTTCATAGACCTCGAAAAGGCCTTTGATAAAGTCCAATATGGTAAACTCATCTCAATCCTACGTGAGTCAGGAATCGACGATAAAGACACAGATATAATATCAAAGCTATACTTGCAACAAAAAGCCATTGTTCTAGTCGGAAACGAAACATCGGAACATTTAACATAGGGAGAGGAGTGCGTCAGGGTTGTATACTGTCGCCTCTTCTATTCAACGTGTACTCAGAACATCTATTTAAAGAGGCATTGGACAACATAGAAGATGGAGTTGTAATAAACTGATAAATAATAAATAACCTTAGATATGCTGATGAAACCGTCCTTATAGCAGATACTGCTGAAAGACTTCAGAGACTTATAGACCGCGTAGAGACTGCATGCAACAGATATGGTATGAAGATAAACTGTAAGAAGTAAAATCGTCATCGGCAACCTACAGTTTATTGCTAACAATGTAGCTTTCACAATGGCCGAGATAGTTACATACCTGGCCTGCACTTTGAATAAGGACTGGAACCACTCTCGAGAAATAAGATGCCGAATCAAAAAAACAAGGTGTACATTTAACAAGATACGTAACATACTATGGAACATATTCCTCAACATCAATACCAGAATAAAAAATTTAAAATGCTATGTACTCTCAACCCTCCTATATGGGAAGCGTATACCCTTACCGGTGTTCTATGTAAGCGCATAGATGCATTTGAGATGTGGTGCTATCGTCGCATACTCAGAATTCCATGGATACACCACGTGTCAAACGAAACGGTACTGCAACGCATCGGTGGACAACTAGAATACCTACCAACTGTCAAACGCAGAAAATTGGAATACTTCGGACATATCATGCGAAATGAAAACTCATACTACAGGGGATTAGCGAAGGTCAGCAGGAAGACGAATATCGTGGCTGCGAAATCTACGAACATGGACCGGAATGACATCAACACCTCTATTCAGAGCGGCAGTGATTAAAGTAATTTGGACCAACGTGATTGCCAACATCCAGTACATCCACAGAGGATAGGCACTTTAAGAAAATATAGAAAATAGGAAATACGACATAAGAATCTGATAATTTCAAGATTTATAGAGTCATTTCTGCTCTATTGAGCGGTGAAAACTGCAGTTTCCTATCGTATTTGGTTATATTTTTTAATTGCGATTTTTTGAGGATCTGTCTTTTCATTCGTGTAATAGAGAAACACTGATAATTTTTTCGTCATCTACGCCAGCAAGTTAGTTAGTAAACACATTTTTATTGATTTTATATATATGTTTTATTTTTTGAAGTAATGTAACAATATTTTTTATGGAACACTTTTGAGTATTTTCAGTTCATTGTGTTCAAAAACCATTTTGAACACGTTTCCAAATTTAACGATTTAATTTTATAAAATTTTTGCATTCCACGCCACTGCTGGCATTCCAAAGAAAAATTAAAATCCATGGCGATACTACTAACGCCATCTCTTGTTTACAACGTTTATTCACTACTTCAATCAGTCTAGAAAGCTAAAAGCCGCAGGGCCTCTAAACTCATCTGACCAATCACAGCGCTTTCTACAGAGAAGCCGCGATATTCGTAGCGCCATCTGTTGTAACAACGTTTAAAAAATCAAATAAGCAGTCCTGCATCCAGACGCATAATTCGTGCAAACCAATCACCTTAATGTATTTCAAACCTCAAGGCCGTATCAGCTACAGTATGCAGGAACACATTCGGATATTCTGCCAATCACTGTCTCTTAACGGAAGTAATCAAGTTAGCTCCTAAATTTCCGATCTTTAAAAATCGAATTTCATAAAAACTAGTTAACGTATTTCGACCAGATTTGTGTTAAAATTCATAATGTTAATTTAGACAATTGCTGACGTAAAGTTTTACATAACTTCTCGGTATTTACATTATTCGCCCTTTCTATTTCCGGAGGATGTATATCATCCCGCCAAAAGAGGCGGTGACAAACAACTTCTTCAAGTTGGTCTAGTTCCCACGCTCTAGAATAAAGTTGCATCTCGACTCTCCACCATGTAAGTCGCTCTAAAGGCGCTGTTCCCGCGACATGGGTCAAGCCGCCATGTCGGGTCAGTTTTCACTTTTTGAGACCTCATAATCTAGTTCTTTACTTAAGTGACATAGTGGTATCCTGCCATAGTCATCGTTATGTTAAGCCTACAAACAGGTATTTATCGGCACCCTGACTGCCATTAATCTCACAAGTATGACGCTGTACCATCGTTGTGCTGGCGTCCTCAATGGTCTTGCCCATGGGATTTCTACAATCGAGCCTTGTCTCGTATCTCAAGTAAGTAAACACACACGTTTACATTCACATTCTCTCAGATGCTGTACCATCGCTTTACAGTCGTCCCCAATGGTCTTGTCCATGGGAATTCTACAATCGAGCCTGATCTCGTATCTCAAGTAAATAAACACACACGTTAACATTCACATTATCTCAGACGCTGTACCATCGCTGTACAGTCATCCCCAATGGTCTTGCCCATGGGAATTCTACAATCGAGCCTTATCTCGTAACCCAAGCAAGTAAACATACACGTTTACAATCACATTCAATGTTTATCGCGGTACCATCGTTGTGCTAGCGTTGCCATTTGGTCTTGTCCATGGGTTTCAACATTCTCTATCAGAGTATAACACTGGGTTGCTATACTCTTTTACCTTATTCTAATATAAGGATTACTCTGCACTAGTCTGCATACATTCTCTGGCCTTATTCTTATATAAGGATTAAACGGCACTAGTCTGCCAATATACTCAAGTTTTCACAAGGCTATATCCCCTACGCGGATTTCAACTTACCTATGCGACCTTCATAGCGTGTTTTACAATAATTTTTGCGTGTATAGAACCCGCACTCACAAAGGCATCAATGTCATGCTATTATGCAATAACTGCATACCCTCTCAATCTACTACATTCAAGTCAATCCTATTTGCAAGAAGTTGAAGTTCATTGTACATAGAAGCTATAACAGAGACTTAGCAAGTGTTTAAAGTGACTTTTCCTGTGCTGAAAGATAAACTGCTGAACGAATTTAACGTTTCTCGTCAATGGTGAACAAAGTGTACATATTAGCTTATAGGCGGACTTTAAGGTAATATTTATCCTGTTGTTATTGCTTGTATATTATTGTATTTTCATATCAGATTTAGATCAGCTAACTGAGCTCATGCGTAGCAGTTCCGCAGGGACTTTAATGAGCATTTAACTGTACATAGCTTCAAGCTTATACTTATACTTATATACTAGTTTAGTATTACAATTGTTTATGCAATGCTTTAGTTTTTAAGAGTTTTATTTATGTCATATTCTTCAAGGTCGAAACTTGCCTCGACTGATATTGTTCATATCGTATCACTGACTACTTACAATCATTTAAAGTTTATATTTTGTTTATTTATGAACTTCTAGTTATTTTCAGGTAAAATAACTTATTAAAATATTCATATAATGCTAAAGTTTTTTGTTTTATTTACAAAATGACTTTAGAGCTAGCCCTATGGTAAATTAAAGTGCCTACGAGCACATCTCTATTTGTTTAGAAACTCGACCAAGACCGAATCTGAAACACATTGGACAGTTCACTTTCTGCTGGTTTTAGACGTCGCAACAAGAATTCCTTTATCTTTGGTAATAACTGATAATACCTCAATAAATCTCTTTCTTGTGCATTGCTGTTATGGCGATTTTGAGTACTTGCCTTAGTTAATTATTCATACAGGTATTGAAGCTGAAAAAATAGGAAAACCTAAGCTAGCTATCTAGAGAATGGAAAATATTTAAGAATTATTTGGCTATTCATTTATTTCATCCGATGGATGAGGAATCTTGTCGGTTTAGGAAAAACGTACGACATTTAAAAACACATCTGCAAAAATAAAAGCGCCAAACAATATAGAACCATTTCGCTTCAAAAAAGGCACTAAACTGCACTGATACACATTGTACATACAAAGTCATAGTGAATATTTATCTCATCAGTTAGAATAGGGACTTGATGTTTTACTTATAGGTATATTTCGTGCCACGCGATATCATAAATACTTTGAGTTAATGATAGTACCGTGCTAGACCTCCAGTAAAGCAAGATAATATTTTAGAAATCCTGTCACACACTCAGCTCTAACATAACTCCGAACTAACTAACCGATCTGAGGGATAGCTTGAAAAAAAATCTGTCTTTAAAACACCCAGCTCTAATATAGACTATATGACTTTAAGAAGGGCACACGTGACACGTAAACTTTAATATCAAATTTAAAAACATGCACCCTATCTCGGATGTCACGTGACATTACAAATAATATACTTGGTGTTAACAACAGTACCGCGCTAAAGGTCTCTAGCAAAACGGTTTAGTCGGCGTATCTACGGTACCGCCGCGCCGCTCGTCGCAATATAGTTTATCATAGTTGCCACCATGTAGATGCAGATCGTGGAGGAGCAACGACCGGTAATTGTTGATGTTACACCCGATAATTTCGACGATATTTATTGGTGTCCCATTTATGTACAGGTTCAAAACCCAGTGGTGCTACGCGGCAAAGAACAGGGGTACTCATAACGTACTAGCCCAAGAATAATAATTTTTCATACAATAGAATTCTTAACCTGAAATGTATCTTTCGCTTCACCATCGTTAGGGCCCCCTAATTTGCAACATTATATTCATTTCATTTCGAATTATAAAGATTCTTGGTCGGTGTTACAAATCGAGTCCATGCATTTTATGTCAAACTATTGTCAGTAAAAATGCAATTGGAATTTCAATTTCGTATTGACGATGATATTTAAAAGACGAAACGTCTGAAATCCAAAAATTAATGCAATTTCATGCTCAGTAGAAAAGTGCATAAAGAAAGTGTTTTGGTGTTTGCTTATTTTCAAAAATATGGTCACAATAAAACAAGTTTCTGAGCAACTTTGTCCTATTATAATCATCTGTCTAACTTTTACCATTTTCAATGTTCCCATGCAAAAGCTTGAATTTGAATCACCCTGTATATCTGCTTCACTTAAAGTAGTTGGCCTATGGAAATAAAACTGGATAAAATCGCTATTATAATACAAGAACAGACATAATTTTCTAGTAAACAAATTATTGATGGACTGTAATCTTTCAATTTATCACCTGAAGATGTTAAACAGGCAAAAACGTAGCCTAGTAAATCTAAGCATACCCATAATTTTCACAGTTTACATGAATATGTAATTGCATGTAATGGAAAAACGTTAAATAATTTCCTTTAATGTTAGAGTTTTAATACATAAAACATGCACACTCTGGTGGTGGTTGTAAGGTTTTTGAATTGTCGAAGACAAATTAAGATATTTCTTTAAATTGTTCTTTGTAACGAATTCTATCTCGATTTTTGAAACAACTTAAAATAATACATAAATATAATTTTAACTATTATTATTTCATTTTTCTTAATATTAATGTTAATGTGATTTTTTGTCAGCGCTATTGATGTAACTATACTTACTTTATGTCCTCTACACGTTCGAATGGTTTTTAAAATTTTATTTGTAGCATAATGTTGTATTAAAGTAATACAAATTATATTTAGTATTTATCTTCTTGCTTATGGCCCTACGAGCCGGATCCAAACAACTAAACAGAGGAAGAAGCAGATAATGATTAATATCCTATTGCATATGGACCTTAAATCTGGATTCAATCAATAACACAGAAGAAAAGAACAATAATTAAGGATCAAGGGATGGTTTTTCGAGTCAGAGTCAAACAATAAAACAGAAGATTAGACAGATAATAGGAAGAATTAATTCCCATGGTTCCTAGAGCCGGATATACGATATAAAAAAAGATTGATAATCACGGGATTTACGACGCATTGTTCATGATCGTTCGAGCCGGATTCCAGCAACAAAATAGAAGAAAAGGAAGATAAATCATAATCAAGGAATTTGTGCTCTTCTTGTTCATGACTCTTCGAGCCGGACCCAAGCAACAAAACAGAAGAAGAGACCGATAATCAAGGATCAAGGGATTTACGTTTCATTGTACATGGTTACTCTAGCTATGTCCAAGAAACAAAACAGACGAAGAAGAGGCAGATCAGCATAATCAAGAAAATTGTGCCCTGCCAGAGTCAAGCAATAAAGCAGACGAATAGACAGATAATAAAATGCAACAAAATAGGAAAACAGACAGGTTAATAATCACGAGAATTACGCCGCATTGTTCATGGTTGTTCGAGCCGGATTCAAGCAGCAAAGTAGAAGACAAGGAAGATAACCATAATGAAATGATTTGCGCCCTCTTTGTTTGTAGCCTTTCGAGCCGGATTCAAGCAACAAAACAGAAGAAAGAAGGTGAAAATAATCCTAATCAAAGGATTTGTGCCCTCATTGTCCATGGCTCTTCCAGACGGATCCAAGCAAGAAAACAGACACAAATATATAATTAAGGGCTTTATGCCTTAATGTTCATGATCGTTTGAGGCAGGTTGAAGAAACAAACAGAAAAAGCGGACGATAATCATAATCAAGGGAGTTGTGCCTTTCTTGTTCATTGCGGTTCGAGCCGCATAAAAGCAACAAAATAGAAGATCAACAATAGTCCATGATCAAGGGATTTATAGGTATGGCTGTTAGAGTCAGAGTCAAACAATAAAACAGAGGATGTGTGCCCTTTGGTTCATGATTCTTCGAGCCAGATACATGTAACAAATTTAAGAGATTTACGTCGCAATGTTCATGGCTTTTCGAGTCGGATCCAAGCAACAAGACAGAAGATAAGACAAATAGTCATGGATCAAGGGATTTACGTTTAAGGTTGTTCGAGCCGAACTCAAGCAACAAAACAAACGTGCCCTTTTAGTTCATGGTTCCTTAAGCCGGATACAAACAACAAAACAGAAGAAAATATAGATAATCAAGGAATTTAGGTGTCATTGTACATGGCCACTCTCGCTGTATTTAAGAAACACAAGAGAAGAATAAGAAGCAGATAACCATAATCAAGAAAATTGTGCCCTCCTTCACAGGCCACAAAGACAAATAATCAAGCCTCAAGGGATTTACGTTCATGGTTGTTTGAGCCAGAGTCAAGCAATAAAGTAGAATAATAAACAGATAATAAGAAGATTTTTGTCTCTTGGTTCATGGTTCTTCGAGCAGGGTACATGCAATAAAATAGAAGAAAAGGCAGATAAACAATCATGGGATTTACGCCGCACTGTTCATGATCGTTCGAACAGGATTCAAGTAACAAAACAGAAGAAGGGGGAAGATAATCATAATCAAGGGATTTGTGCCATCTTTGTTTATGGCCCTTCGAACCGGATCCAGGCAACAAATGAGAAGAAAAGATAGAGAATCACAGGATTTATGCCGTATTGTTCATGATCGCTCGAACCAGATTCAAGAAACAAAACAGAAGAAGAGACAGATAATCATAATCAAGGGAGTTGTGCTCTTCTTTGTTCATTGCGGTTCGAGCCGGATACAAGCAACAAAACATAAGAAAATACTTATAATCAAGATAGTAATGGCTGTTAGAGCCAAACTCAAGCAATAAAACAGACGAATAAACAGATAATAAGAAGATTTGTGTCCCTTGGTTCATGGTTGTTCCAGCCGGGTACATGCAATAAAATAGAAGAAAAGGCAGATAAACAATCACGGGACTTACGCCGCACTGTTCATGATCGTTCGAACCGGATTCAAGGAACAAAACAGAAGAAGGGGGAAGATAATCATAATCAAGGGATTTGTGCCATCTTTGTTTATGGCTCTTCGAACCAGATCCAAGCAACAAGCGAGAAGAAAAGGTAGATATTCAAAGGATTTATGCAGTATTGTTCATGATCGTTCGAGCCAAATTCAAGAAACAAAACAGAAGAAGAGACAGATAATCATAATCAAGGGAGTTGTACTCTTCTTGTTCACTGGGGTTTGAGCCGGATATAGACAACAAAACAAAAGAAAAGACTTATAATCAAGGATCAAGGGATTTATAGTTATGGCTGTAAGAGCCAAAGTCAAGTAATAAAACAGACGAATAGACAGTTAATAAGAAAATTTGTGCCCCTTGGTTCATGGTTCTTCGAGCCGGATACATGCACGCTCGAGCCGAATTCAAGAAATAAAACAGAAGAAAAGACAAATAATAACCAAGGATCAAGGGATTTATAGTTATGACTATTCAAGCCCGAGTGAAACAATAAAACAGAAGGATAGACGGATAGTAAGAAGATTTGTGCTCTTTTGTTCCTGGTTCTTCGAGCTGGATAAATAAAACAAAAGAAGAAGCAAATCATCAATCAAGGAAATTGCGCCTGCCTTGTTCATGGCCGTTCGAGCCGGATACAATCAACAAAACAGAAGAAAAGGTAAAATAATCAAAGATCAAGGGATTTACCAGTATGGTTGTTCGTGCCGGAGTCAAGTAATATAACAGAAGAATAGACAAACAATCAAGGGATTTACGTCTCATTGTTTATGGCCACTTGAGCCGGATTCAAGAAATAAAACAGAAAAATAGGCAAATAAGCATAACCAAGGGAATTGTACCCTTCTTCTTCATGGTTGTTCGAGCCGGATCCAAGCAACAAAATACAGATAATCGAGAGATTTAGGTCGCATTATTCACAGATATTCGAGCCGTATTCAAGCAACAAAACAGAAGAAGTTGCAGATAGTAATAATCAGTGGATTTGTGCCCTCCTTGTTAATAACCATTCGAGCCACAGCCATGGAACAAAATAGAAGAAAAGGCAAATAATCAAAGATCAAGGGATCTGTGTTTGTGGCTATTCGAACCGGAGTCGAGCAATAACACAGAATAATAGATAGATAATCAAGGTATTTGCGACTCAGTGTTCATGGTCGTTAGAGCCGGATTCAAGCAACAAAACAGAAGAAGAGGCAAACAGTCATAACGAAGAGATGTATGCTCTCCTTGCTCATAGTCGCTCAGTTCAAACAATAAAACAGAAGAACAGACAGATAATCAAGAGATTTACTACCTCCGTGTCCATTGAGAGGTGATATTTAAATTTAAAATAGCGAATACATGACTCTCCTACTGAATTTCTACATATTCAAAACTAATTTTAAGAAAAATATGAATTTTTAAAATGTCTTATGGATTTTAGTCTACAGAAAACTATAATCATCTATGTAAATGCGTCTTTCATTTGTTTGCGTTATATGTTATGTGTTTAAATTCTATTGTTATATTAATATTGCTTTTTGTATTGTGTCACGATTGTACTCTAAAGATGAAAATTTTTGTTATCAAAAATATCTTTGGAAAATGGTTGAAATTGAGGCTGAACTTGTATTGCATATCTACTTAACCATAAATGTAGCAATTCAATATCAAATTTTAGCAGTTAGTTAACACTCTTTCGGCCACTAATTATCATTACTTTTGATTGGTCGCCTTTAGTTCACTGTTCACTGACTGATTTAACCGTTACCTTGGTCATACAGAAGTCTATTAGTAGTCATCCAATCACAACATGAATATAACCATCTCCGGTATAGCACGGAATTTGTCAACTTCCAGCAAATTGCGAGGTACTCCAGGAGGTGTACCATCGGGTCGGGTTGCCAAGTCTTTGCTAACCAACAGTTTGTCATACAGGTGTGGGTATGCGTCTTGCCCATTAAAATATTAGTTAGAAATGCGGAACTGGGCTCCGCTAACTTGGAAGGCGTATCGTAATACCGTCAGTTTGTGTTAGAGAGCTTAAGCATTGGCCCTTATTATGGGTTTTATTATGAAAAGGAGCGTTGGGGGCTTTATCTAGTAAAACATGAAAATGTAGCCGAGGATTGATTGAGTAGGTTTTCTACTTATAAGGCGGATCTTAAATAAAAATTGCTTCTAATCATAGATACACTTTGTTTAACAAAACAATAAACTTGTTTTCTGAGAACTCTTACTACATCCCGCATTAATGATTGATCCCAGTCGTACAGAAAATCCACTGCCCAAACGTCTCTCGTCCAAACCAGAAATAAGATAACCCAAATACGTACGTCACCGTAATTGACATGTGAAGCAAAACGCCGTATGACAGACGCACAGTGACGTTTCATCGATAAGGCGAATATCTTTCGGGTTTCGTAATCGAACCAACGAATTCTCGTCCGATTCGGTATTTAATAAACAGTTGTCCAAAGTGCTACTGACGAGCGTCGAGCTTCTCTAATTTTTCTTGTTCCTTTCGGGCCTTTGTCTCGTATTGTCGTCTCTTTCTTCGAATCGATCGATTATAATACGCCTTGGGAGTTTGGGATATTGGAGTTTTTACATGTTTCCTTGTATATCAGAAAGCGTCAAATGTAAATCATATTGATCAAACGTATTTTAGTAAGCATCAATGCATTTTAGAAAATGTCAGCGAAATTCAAATTACTCAATTACTGAATTTAGAAAGCATCAGATAACTGTTATTAGTAGTAAGATACTTACCTCAGGAAATGAAGGATGTAATTCATATTAACCTATCTTATTTTAGAAAATTTCAGATGAAATTCAGATTAGTCAATTGTATTTTAGGAAGAGTCAGAAATAAATAAAGACTAGACAATTTTATTTCAGAAAGCGACAGATGTAATTTAGATAAGTCAATTGTATTACAGGAGTAATTCAGAGCAGCCTAGGTACGGATAATTGCATTTTATAGTTAGTTGTAATTCAATTTGTCAAGACTTATATAGATATGATTAAAATTAGCCAAATTTATTCTGGAAAGCCTTCGACCTAATTCAAATCAGTCAATTGTATTTTAAAACCGTCACGTGTAGTTCAGACTCGTAAATTGTAAAGACTAGTCAATTGTATTTTATAAAACTTCAAAAATGTTTAAGATTAGGCAATTGAACTTCAGAAATGTTGAAGTACATTTCATTAGTCAATTATTCTAATTCGGAAAGCGTCAAATATACTTTAGAAAGGGCCAGACCTAATTTAGATTAAACAGTTGCATTTAAGAAACCGTGAGATGTAATTTTGCCTGGTGGCTTCTATTTCAGAAAACGTCACATGTAATTCATTTTATTTTAGAAATTGCCAGACGTAATTCAGATTAGTCGTCATATAAAATTTAGCTCAGTGAATTGTATTTTGGAAAACGCCAGATCTAATTCAGTTTAGTCAGTTATGTTTTAGAAAGCTTCATTCAGTTGCACCAATGACTGTTAGATGCAATATAATGTAGTAAATTGTAGGTTAAATAGCGCCAGATGTAATTTATATGAGTAAATTATTGTATTTCAAAATGGCATAGTCACTTAATCAATTCCATCTTAAAAACTTTCACATAAAATTGAGCATAGTGAATTGTATTTTAGAAAGCGCGAGATCTAATTCAGTCTAGTCATTTGTGTTTTAGAAACCTTCCGACATAATTCACATGAGCCATTTGTATTTCGGAAAACGTTAGGTGTCATTCAGTTTAGTCAATTGTACTTTAGAAAGATTCATATGTAATTGAGATTAGTCAATTGCATCTTAGAAACCCTTTAGATGTAATTCATATTAATCAGCTGAATTTCAGAGAACGGCATAGGAAATTCAGCTTAGTGTATTGTATTTTAGAATGTACCAGATGTATTTCAGTTAGTCAGTTCTATTTTAGAAACTTTCAGATGTAATTCACCTTAGTCAAATGTATTTCGAAAATCATTGGGTGTAATTCAGTTTAGTTAATTATATTTTATTCAGTCTAGTCAATTGTATTTTAGAAAGATCCATATGTAATTCAGGTTAGTCAATTGCATCTTAGAAACCCGTTAGACATAATTCACATTAGTCAGCTGAATTTCAGAGAACGGCATATGAAATTCAGCTTAGTGTATTGTATTTTAGAATGTACCAGATGTTTTTCAGTTTAGCCAGTTCTGATTTCCAAACCTTCAGATGTAATTCACATTAGTCAAATGTATTTCAAAAAGCATTGGGTGTAATTCAGTTAAATGAATTATATTTTATTCAGTTTAGTTAATTGTATGTTAGAAGATCCATATGTAATTCAGGTTAGTGAATTGCATCTTAGAAGCCCGTTAGATGTAATTCATATGTCAGCTGAATTTCAGAGAACGGCATATGAAATTCAGCTCAGTGTATTGTATTTTAGAATACACCAGATATATTTCAGTTTAGTCAGTTCTGTTTTAGAAACCTTCAGTCGTAATTCACATTAGTCAAATGTATTTCGAAAAGCGGCGGTGTGATTCAGTTTAGTGAATTATATTTTATTCAGTTTATTCGATTGTATTTTAGAAAGATCCATATGTAATTCAGGTTAGTTAATTGCATCTTAGACTCGTTAGATGTAAGTCATATTAGTCAGCTCAATTTCGGAGAATGGCATATGAACTTCAGCTTAGTGTACTGTATTTTAGAATACACTAGATATATTTCAGTTTAGTAACTTCTGTTTTAGAAACCTTCAGTTGTAATTCACATTAGTCCAATGCATTTGAAAAAGCGTTGGGTGTAATTCAGTTTAGTGAATTATGTTTTATTTAGTTTAGTCATTTTTAATTTAGAAAGGTCTATATGTAATTCAGGTTAGTCATTTTAGAAACCCGTTAGATGTAATTCATATTAGTCAGCTGAATTTCAGAGAACGACATATGAAATTCAGCTTAGTGTACTGTATTTTAGGGTGTACCAGATGTATTTAAAATTAGTCAGTTCTGTTTTAACAAACTTCAGTTGTAAATCACACTGGTCAAATGTATTTCAAAAAGCATTGGGTGTAATTCAGTATAGCGAATTATATTGTATTTAGTTTAGTCAACTTTATTTTAGAAAAATCCATATGTATTTCAGGTTAGCCAATTGCATCTTAGAAACCCGTTAGATGTAATTTACATTATTCAGCTGAATTTCAGAGAACGGCATATAAAATTTAGCTTAGTGTATGTATTTTAGAATGTACCAGATGCATTTCAGTTTACACAGTTCTGTTTTAGAAAACTTCCGATATAACTCACACTAGTCAAATATATTTCAAAAGTGTTGCGTTTGAATCAGTTTAGTGAATTATATTTTATTTAGTTTAGTCAATTATATTTTAGAAAAATCCATATGTAATTCAGGCTAGTCAATTGCATCTTAGAAATCAGTTAGATGTAAATCATCAATTAGTCAGCTTAATTTCAGAGAACGACATATGAAATTCAGCTTAGTGTATTGTATTTTAGAATGTACCAGATGTATTTCAATTTGGTCAGTTGTGTTTTAGAAACCTTCAGATGTAATTAACATCAGTCAAATGTATTTCAAAAATCATTAGGAGTAATTCAGCTTAGTGTATTGTATTTTAGAATGCACCCGATGTAATTCAAATTAGTAAGTTGTGATTTAAGAAACTCCAGATATAATTCACATTAGTCAATTGTGTTTAAAAAAGCATTGAGTGTAATTCAGTTTAGTGAATTATATCTTAGAAAGTGCCCATATGCAATTCAGATCAGTCTGTTGTATCAATGAATATTAGATACAACTCAATTTAGTTAATTGTATGTTAAATAGTGCTAGATATAATTTATGTGAGTCAACTATTGTATTTCAAAATGCCTCATATATAATTCGTATAGTCAATTGCATCTTAAAAAATAAAACTGAGCTCACTGTATTGTATTTTAGAAAGCGCTAGATGTAATTCAGTTTAGTTTGGAGCTTCGGATATAATTTACAATAGTCAATTGTATTTCGGAAAGCGCTAGATGTAATTCAGTTTAGTTAGGAAGCTTCCGATATAATTTACATTAGTCAATTGTATTTTGAAAAGCGTTAGGTGTAAATCAGTTTAGTTAATTCTATTTTAGAAAGTACCTATACGTAATTTAGTTTGGACTGTGAATGTTGGATGCAACTCAACTTAATGAATTGTATGTTAAATAGCGCCAAATGTAATTCAGATGAGTCAATTACATCCTAAAATTGGTGAAACATTATTCGCATTAGTCAGTTATATTTCAGAGGATGTAATAAGAAATTCAGATTACTGAATTATGTCTCAGAAAGATTCACATGTAGTTCAGTCTAGTCAATTGTATTTTAAAAAGCTCCAGATGTGATTTACATTCAATTCATTCAATTGTATTTCGGAAAGCAATAATTAATCGTGTTCTAGGAAGCTTCATATGTAATTCATATTAGACAATCACATCTTAGAAACTGTCGGATGTAATTCATACCAGGCAGTTGTTTTACAAAGAACGACTTAGTGCTTAGTGTATTGCAATTTTGGAAGCACCAGATGTAATTCAGTTTAGTTAATTGTGTTTTAGAAAGCTTTCGATTTAATGCAAATTAGTCATTTGTATTTCGGAAAACGTTAGATATAATTCAGTTTAATGAATTGTAGTTTAGTCATTTGTAGCTTAGAAAGTGTCAGATGTAATTCATATTAGTCAATTGTAATTCCGAAAGCATTAGATATAATTCAGGTTAGTGAATTGTTGCTTTAGAAAACGTCAGTCGCAATTAAGTTTAGTCATAGAACACTTATGTAGTTCGGTTATATAAAAATTCGTATTTAGATTTGCAAATACAATTGATTTACTTGAAGTACAACTAAACATTTTTAGAATTCGACTAATCTGAATTATTACAGAGGTTTTTTGAAGGACCTCTGATCATTGCTGGCGTAGTTTTCTTGTAATTTAATGTATCTACGTGTGTTATCCTATTGAAGTCAATTTTAAGAAAATGTCAATTCTAAAAACCCAAACAATAAAGGTCATTCCACCCTACTTTACATAGCATAGCGGCATAAGCATTTCAACCAATCACTGGCCATAGGAAGAACCATGATTTTACTTGCATCTTGTACCTATACAAATCATTTACATATAAATTATACTAGATAAGGCCAATTTATTCAAAATACAGTATAATAGCTGATAATAACCTTCTAAAAATTTAAGTTCGAAACGAAATTTGATTGTCCCCCGCATCTTTTTTATACACACGAAAACAAAGAGTCCGATAAGTTCAATAATTCGTTCTGAAAAATCCAACGATCAAGATTGTATACGTTTTTAACAAGACAGATAGAAATCTAGCTAAACAATGCGCGCGGATCACGACAATCTAAAAATTTAACAAAATTCAAATGAAGCATAACATAGCACGGAATGACAAGTAATGTATTAGGCACGGTGGAGTGGGTATTATCATTTATAATAACCAAAGGCGCGGTAGGAATGGGGGGTTTTGGTTTGGTCGATACTGATGCCTGGTTTAGTCGAAAAGCGTTTGAAATTTTATGTGCCAAGCACTCTGTTTTTATTTTATTTATTAAAGAACTTTTCTGAAGGTAACTGAATTTCTTGAAGAAAAATCATATATTTAAAATCAGTCTTTTCAAGAAATCCTGTCCCCGAGAAAGCATCATTCTGATAAGTTTGGTTCTAGATAATTGACTTCTCAGGGCTTCAACTGAGAGAGAGCAATATTCAAGTGAAAAGATCATTTCAAAAAGAGCTCAAGCCTTTTTAAAAGCCTTTACGCTTCAAGAAAAGCAAGTTGGAAGGTTTGATTTTAGACAAATTTAATCCAAGCGAATAATACCATAATAAAATGAAATTTGAAAATAATTGGCTCTAAACTTAACAATTGCTTTAAGCACTTTTAATACCAATAAATACCTTAAAAAGCAACAAAGTACCAGGTTCTATTCCACATAAGTGATGTTTAAGGATAAATTCTGACATGAAGACAGTTTTAATACAAACACGTTACACCACAGCACAATTTAATTTGAAAATAAAAAAAAGCTTTAAGTAAACCAATTGTCTTAAAAAGGGCTTCAAGCACTTTTTAAGAACGTTAAGATATGAAAAAAGGGTTAGTTTGTGATAACGAATCACTACAACAAAAGTAATTGGTCTGCCTGCAAAATATGTGCTTTTAAAAATGGCTCTAAGCAATGGCTAAGTGAATTCTCAAGGTAATACCTAGCTTAAAGATAGTTGTAATACCGACAAATCACGTATAAAGACCATTAAATTTAAAATAGAAAATGACCTTTGAGCAATTTTTAAGATTATCAAACACCGAGGAGGGTTTAAAAAGTTTTAATATTTCATTTAAAGGCTGCTTTAATATTATCCAATAAGTCAATACAATTTAATTTAGGAAGCTGAAAGCACTTTTTTAAACAACTTCAGAGCTTGAAAAATAGCTAATTATCAGGTTTGTTTCTAGACCCATTAAGGCTGGCTTAAGAGCAGTTTTAATGCACTGCAACAAAACTTAATTAGGCTCCAAATAAAGTAAGGCTTCCAAAATGAACTTGAAGCATTGTTTAAGATCATCAAGAATCGAAGAGTAGTTAAAAACTGTGCTGATTCTTTTAGTTTCAAGAGTTTTTTAATATAAGCAAGTCTCATACTTCAATTTAAAAAAGCTTCAATTAAATTTGAAAACCTTCAATTGCGGACGCGGCCTTAAAAAGCGGCAAGCTGCCAGGATTTGAAATTACTTCCGAGCATATCTTTTGACTTAAAGTTAGTTTTAATCCAAGAAGAGAATTTAGAATAAAATATGCTTTGAGTACTTAAATGTGTTTCGAGCCCTTTTTAAATGCTGGAAAAGAAATGCTTTGAAAATGCTTTAAGTACATTTTGTAATATTCAAGACTACCAAGCTTTTAAGTTTGGTCTCACATAAGTACTTTCTCATGATATCATTTGACTTAAAGAAAGTTTAATTCCAGCAACATATTTTAATAAAGCAAAAATTCATGAAGACTTAAAAACTTACAAACTGTTGCAGCTGGTTATAAATGAGTGACTTACTAGCGTATCTTCTGACTTAAAGAGTGCTACTAGAAAATAGGTTCAAAATTTACATAATTTTTTAAGCAAGCTTCAAGAAAAAATGCTGTTACTTTGATGGCTTTAAAACGGGTGTTTTAAACAAGAAATAAGCTCTTAGGTTCGCTTCTAGATATTTGCAAAGTGAATAACGACGAAACACAATGCAAACGAAGAAAGAGAGTTTTACTAGCTCTGTAAAAAGTACCAGAAAAAAATTTAATTTAAAAAAAATTTAAAGCTTCAAGAAAATAAATCTTTTTAAATTACTTGAAGCTCTTTTAAGACGCTTAAGTTCCGAGTACAGGGCTTAAAAATCAACAAGCTTCGATCTAGATAAAATACTTTTTAAGATTCCCTGAGATTTAATGACAGTTTTCCAACCAAAACATAGCGCAGTTCTGTTAATTTAAATAAAATTGAGCTTCAAGCAAAAATATTTTTCAGAAAGGGCTTGAAGCAATTTTTAAGATTTTCAACACCGGGGGGAACATGCAGGAAACTGACGGTTTGGACCCTTTTGACTCAAAGGCTGTTTTAAAGAAAGCAAAACATCACCACGCGATTTTTTAGAGGAAATTGGTCTTCAAATAGAGTGAATTCAGGGCTTAAGAAGAGACAAGATATCAGATTTGTTTCTAAATCATTCATCAAAGAGTTAAAAAGAGATTCAATAGCAGCAAATATCTCCAAAACATAATTTAATATTACAAAAATATAAACTTAAGCTTAAAGTAAAAAAAGCTTTAAAAAATGCTTGAAATATTTTTAAGACGTTAAGTTCCAGCAAGTTTGGCTCTAGATAAATGACTTCTTAAGATTCCATTGGATTAAATGACATTTTTAACCTTATTATCTAGAAAAACTTATTAGCAACCAGTTTTGTTAATTTAAATATAATTGAGCTTCAAGCAAAAAACATTTGTCAAAAAGAGCCTGAAGCAATTTTTAAGATTTTCAAGACCGATGGAGACTTGCAGGAAGTTAGCGGGTTGGACCCTTTTGACTTAAAGGCTCTTTTAATGACAGCAAAACATCACCAGGCAATTTAATTTAGAGGAAATTGGGCATCAATAATAAACAATGCTTTTTAAAGTGACTTCAAGGTTTAGGAAGAGACAAAATATCAAATCTGTTTCTAGATCTTTTACTTTTCAGGGGATTTTCTGAGTTAAAGAGAGTTTTAATAGCAGCATATATCTTCAAAACAGTATTTAATTAAAAAAAAAATAAACCCAAGCTTAAAGTAGCGAATGCTTTCAAAACTGCTTAAAATACTTTTGAGGAAGTTTAAGATCCGAGCACAAGACCTATGAAGCAGTTACCTTGTTTATTTGGACGCTATTATTAAGAAAAACTTGTTAGCAACCCAAGCATAGCACAGTTCTATCACCTTAAATATAATTGACCTTTTAGAAAAACATTTGTTAAAAAAAGGTTGAAGCCATTTTTAAAATTGTCAAGACCGATGGAGACTTGCAGGAAGCTGGCGGGTTTGACCCTTTTGACTTAAAGGCTGTTTTAATGAAAGCACAAAACACCACCGAATTAAATCTAGAGGAAATTGGGCTATAAATAAAAAAAACTCTCTAAAGTGACTTCAAAGCTTAAGAAGAGTCAAGATATCAGGTCTGTTTCTAGATATTATACTTTTCAGGTTTTTTTGTGAGTTTAAGAGAGTTTTAATAGCAACATATATCTTCAGAATAGAACTTAATTTAAAAAAAATTAAACTCAAGCTTAAAGTAAGAGCTTTAAAAAGTGCTTAAATATTTTAAGCACTTTTGAGGTTTTTTAGTTCAGAGCACAGGGCTTCGCTCTATATAAACTACTTCTTAGGATTCTGATTCTTCTTTTTAATGACAGCTTGAACACTATTATTTAGAAACACTAGTTGGCAACTAAGCCATAACACAGTTCTATTAATTTAAATATAATTGAGCTTCAAG
The DNA here is from genome assembly GCA_016904865.1 of Pissodes strobi. Classification (NCBI taxonomy): domain Eukaryota; kingdom Metazoa; phylum Arthropoda; class Insecta; order Coleoptera; family Curculionidae; genus Pissodes; species Pissodes strobi. The sequence goes on along the minus strand of MU189035.1, from coordinate 22,422 downwards.
AAAAACTTCGAAGATTGAAGCAATTTTTAATATTTTTAACACCGAAGTGGACTTTAAGAAAGCTGACTGGTTTGACCGTTTTGACTTAAAGGCTGTTTTAATGAAAGCAAAACACCACCACGTAATTTAATTTAGAGAAAATAGGGCATCAAATAATAAAAAAATGCTTTCTAAAGTTACTTCAAGGCCTAAGAAGAGACAATATATCAGATTTCTTCATAGATCATATACTTTTCAGAGGATTTTAAAAAGAGTTTTACTAGCAGCAAATATCTTCAAAACAGAATTTAATATTAAAAATATATAAACCTAAGCTTAAAGTAAAAAAAGCTGTCAAAAGTGCTTGAAATAATTTTTACTACAAGCTTAGTTCTAGGTAAATGACTTCCTCAGATTCCCTCGGATTTAATGACAGTTTTAACCCAATTTCTTAGTTCTGTTAATTTAAATAAAATTGAGCTTCAAGCAAAAACCCTTTTTGAAAAAGCTTGAAGCAATTTTTAACAACGATGAAGACTTGCAGGAAGTTGACGGGTTTGACCCATTTGACTTAAAGGCTGTTTTAATGAAAGCAAAACACCACCACGCAATTTAATTTAAATAGCTTCCTAAGGTGACTTCAAGGCTTAAGAAGAGGCAAGATATCAGGTTAAGCTAATAATAGCAACACACAATTTCATTTAAAAGTAATTGAAATTCTGGTTAAAAGGGTTTAAAAAGCATCAAATTAGAATTAGTTCTAGATAAATTACATCTTAGGATTCCCTCTGATTTAATCACAGTTTGAACACTATTATTTAGAAAAAATTGTTGGCAACTAAACCATAGCACAGTTCTATTAATTTAAATATAATTGAGCTTCAGGAAAAATTTCAAAGATTGAAGCAATTTTTAATATTTTTAACACCGAAGGGGACTTTTAGGAAGCTGACTGGTTTGATCTTTTTGACTTAAAGGCTGTTTTAATGGAAGCAAAACACGACGACATAATTCAATTTAGAGAAAATTGGGCATTAAATAATAAAAAAATGCTTTTTTAAGGGACTTCAAGGCCTAAGAAGAGCCAATATATCAGATTCTGTTTAGATCATATACTTTTCGAAGGATTCGAAGAGTTAAAGAGAGTTTTAATAGCAGCAAATTTAAAACAGAATTTAATATTAGAAAAAAAAACATAAGCTGAAAGTAAAAAGAGCTTTTAAAAGTGCTTGAAATACATTTTACGACAAGCTAAGTTCTAGATAAATGACTTTTTAAGATTTGCTCGATTTTAATGACAGTTTTAACCTCATTTCCTAGTTCTGTTAATTTAATTAAAATTGAGCTTCAAGTAAAAAACTTTTTTCAAAAGCTTGAAGCAGTTTTTAAGACCTTTAACAGCGATGGAGACTTGCAGGAAGTTGACGGGTTTGACCCTTTTGACTTTAAAGATGTTTTAATGAAAGCAAAATACCATCATGCAATTTAATTTAAAAAGGCTTTCTAACGTGACCTCGAGGCTTAAGAAGAGGCAAGATATCAGGTCAAGCTATTAACAGCAACACAGAATTTCATTTAAAAGTAATTGAAGTTCAAGTTTTTAAGTAAAACAAAATTTAAAGTTTGGAGAAAAGGGTTTAAAAAGCAGCAAATTACAATCGGTTCTGGATAAATTACTTCTTAGGATATTCTTTGTTTTAATGACAGTTTTAATATTCTTCACTGAAGCATACCATATTAATTTAAATTAATTGTTTCAAAAAAGACTTGACGCATTTTTTAAGGCCAACAATCCGAGAGGGGCTTAAAAAGCAGCAAGCTATCGGGTTTGAATCGCTTGACTTAAAGGCTTATTAAGGACAATAAAATATTACGCAATTTAAATTAGAGTTTATTCAAAAAAGTTTTTATGTGTCCTTCAAGTATTAATGAAATGTTAATCAAGTGGTAGAGTCTCTTTCTTTCGTTTATTATTCCTTAGTCATAATATCGATTTCCATCGATATCGATATTGAGCCCCCGGCCTAATCCGGCCGAATCATTAATAATAAGCAATCATACGGCTATAGAGCGGAGAACGGGTTGTCAGAGGATTTTTACCATCGGTTCATAGAATGCCATTTGATCTTTGTTAGAAGAGCCAAAAAGAAAAAAAAACGTCGACGTATATCCCTTTCGGTACATTAATCAAGCCATAGATCGTGTTATTATGCGATGTTGATTTTGGGCAGGGCCGGGCTATTAGTATTGAGATTTAATACGAGTAAACTTTTAAATGGTTTGTCTATAGGGGAAATGTTATTTTAAGTAAACCTGCATGGAGCTGGCTAGAAAAACAATTATTATAAATTATCTGCCCACCATGAAAAGTTTCATCGGAAATTGTCACGACACTGATTATATGCGCGGGGCAATATATAGCTCAGGCAGGGTTGCCAAACTTTTCTAATATTGTCAGGATCGGGTTTTCCTCTATTACCTTTGATTTGAGCGAGCTTCTTTTATATTTTCTCCGTCCTTCCGACCAGAAAATCAGAAAATTATTATTGGTTTGAGTCAACTCAGTTCAGATAAATCAATCATGAAACTACAGTTGAATAAAAAAAAACAATACTGAAGATTTCCTCGGTGATTCTATTGCTAATACTTTTTGGACATGTTCTAAGGACCGCAAAAAATATCCAGCAAATTTGTACATAACAAAAAACTGTAATACTGTCCTGCCCTCTAACCGTTTGAATATCAAATATCTGATGGCGGCCATCTCAAAAGGAAGTTCCTAATTTTCAAGCTCTATTGATATCGAATGTTTTCGTCACGATTCCGAATGTTTAGATAGCAGACGAAATCAAACTTACGCTTTGTAAACTCAATTTGCGAGTTCAAATGGTATTGATTTGTTGTCAGTTCGAACTATTTGTTATTATAAATAGTTTGTGGCTTTGAAAACCGCTATCCAACAGACGAGACGCGAACTTATTGGATAAACATGACTAAGAAATAGACATTTTTTTAAAGCAACATACCGAACCGAATAAAATGAGTGAATGTGCAAAACGCACTTAATCAATTCTATTAGTTTCCTTATATAAAGGTAACCTGCACATCAACTACAATTAATTTTCTTTTGCGGCCGCAAAGAAATAATAAAAAAATTTACGACGAAATATGCGCAAATATATAGACCGTAACCGCGAGAGCTTTTATGGTTCTTTGATAATTCGTTTATTATAGACCCATAAATCTGTCGGACACTTTGCGAGTTTTAAAAAAAATATATGGCACATATAAGTAAGTTTGCTTTTTATTGACTGTTTGCTGTACCACATAACAGCGTCGCACATAGAAGGAGGTTGCCTCGCAAAGGACTCAATGCCATAGTAACAAATTGAGTACCTTTAGTATGTCGTGAGTAATTATCGATCAATTTTGCTTTACTTGCCATTTAAACAATTTAAATTATAATTAATATCTCCAAAAATTATTGACGTTGGTGCCTGATGTTTACTGCAGTATAATTATATATCTTCGAATAAAATTCTTAAGATGTCCTTTTATTTCATTTTAGAATAAACACTACGAATTCACAAATACAAAAATTTTTTGACGCTCTCAAAAACAATAAGAATAAAAATAAAAACAACTTTTTTATGGAAGAAGACTTGGTAGAAGAATTAGATATTGGGTCTATGTCAATTTATATACAGGATTTTCAGTTTAATGAATTTCAAAATATGGATACCTTAGATGATTTATCTCAGAATGATATTCCCAGTATTTCAAATGCGGAGAATGAAGTTTTACCAGAAAATTCTAGAAATAATTCTAGTATGCCTACCAATTTTTATCTCGAACCAGAACCTGCACCTCCAAGAAAAAAAATTTCTCAAGCGTTTATGAAAGAAGTTATTTCCAATTTATCACTAAATGGTATTCCCAGTGTGCTTAATGTGGAGGAGAATAAAGTTTTACTAGAAAATTATGGTAATAAATTTAGTATATCTTCCAATTTTCATCTCGAGCCAGCACCTGAGCCCCAGCAAATGAAACTTCAACCGTTTATGGATGACGTTTCCAACAGAAAACTTGAACCTCACAAAATGACAATATCGAAGAAACAATAATAATCGTAATCAATCTAATCCATTAGAAAAAGAAAGAAAGAAAGAAAAAGAAGAAAGAAAGGAAACTTAAGAACGACACAGTAAGGAACCAAGTGAAAAAGGACATCAACGACAAATGCAGACTGATTGCGGAGGAGATTGATAACACAGAAGAACAAATAATGATACTTGCTGAAACAACAACTAATGTCAAAGATAGGTACCTGAAGAATGATGGAGCGAAACATAAATCATGGATGACAGAAGAAATTTTGTTACTCATGGAAGAACGGAGAAAACAAAAGAACTGTTCCTCAGTATACAAAGGGACATACAGAGGAAAATTCGAGAGGCCAAACAAAAAGAATTGGATGAGAAATGCCAAGAAACGGAAGTTTTGCAAAGCAGATTCGAGTTCAATGTACATAGGAAGGTCAGAGAAGTTAGAGGAAAGTTCAAATAGAAAAATGTGGGAAAACTTGCAGTAGAGTTGATTGTGGATAGAGAAGATATTAAAGAAACTTGGAAGAAGTATATAGAACAGTTGTCTTTTTGATGAGAGACCCACACCCCATTCAGGCTGAGTCCGGACCTGATATCATGAGAGAGGAAGTTGGAGCTGCCATTAATACTCAAAGGGCAGGAAAGGCTTCAGGGTCGGATGGAGTACATTCGGAATTCTTTAGGCTTCTTGACGAAGAGTCCATCACATTCCTGACTGGCATTTTTAATAACATCTACAATACTGGGGACATTCCAAAAGAATGGCTTATCTCTGAATTTATAATATTACCAAAGAAACAGGGAGCCAAAGAACAATTAGTCTTATGAGTCACACGCTAAAGCTGTTCCTCAAAATCATTCATCGAAGAATCTATAGGATCTGCGAGGAAAGAGTGTCACATACACAATTTGGATTTATGAAGGGCATGGGTACAAGAGATGCACTTTTCTGTCTACAAGTATTGTTCCAGCGCTGTAGGGATACGAACTGTGATATTTTTGCCTGTTTTATAGACTACCAGAATAGAAAACGAAGATATGATGGATGTCTTGATGAATACGGGGATGGATGATAAAGATCTAAGGATCATCCGAAACCTTTACTGGAATCAATCAGCTACTATTAAAATTAATACGGAAGAGCAAACCAACACAGTCAACATTCTCTGAGGAGTTAGGCAGGGCTGTATCCTGTCACCACTCATATTTAATCTATACTCGGAGGAAATCTTTAAAGAGGCCCTTAAGAATACCGAAATAGGAATTTTGCTGAATGGAGAACGAATGAACAACATCCGGTACGCAGATGATACTGTGGTTTTCACGGACAATATTAACAGGTGTAGAATAGAGAAAGCAAGGGCCGCCTTCAACCAAATGGCTAAACTGTTTAAAAGTCACAACCTCAACATCAACATTAAAATCAGAGTCCTCCGATGCTATATTTTCTCGATTCTTTTCTATGGGATGGAGTCATGGACATTAACCAAGGCAACACAAAGAAGACTCGAAGCATTCGAAATGTGGCTTTACAGGAGGATGCTGAGAATATCATGGGTGGACAGAGTGACCAACAAGGCAGTGATGGAGAGAATGAAGAAGGACTTAGAAGTAATGAATATACTCATGATATTATGAGGAACGAAAGCAAATATCACCTTTTAAGTCAGTTCTCCAAGGGAAATTTTATGGCAGAAGACCACCAGGAAGAAGGAGAATATCATGGCTTAAAAACTTAAGAACATGGTTCTCAAAAACTACTACCGAACTCTTTAGAGCAGCCGTGAACAAAGTCATCATATCCAGGATGATCGCCAATATTCGGAACGAATAAGCACTTGAAGAAGAAGAAGAAAAAGAAACTAAAAATAAAATTATTATCGGCAAAGAAGTAAGGTATAATTCCAAAATTTCATTCCACGGCGATCCGTATTTCAATCCATCTGAAACAGAGTCAGAGCAACATTCCGATGAACCATTATCCATAGGAGGAAAAAGAGTTTACAATTGTACAAAATAGTAAATTATGAGAGTTACTTGTCTTCATATAATTTGTCTATTTACTTATTTAGCATATTGATTAGAAAGCTGGTGGCTTGTTCCGTTAAGAGATTAAAGCTCCGACGAATTCTCGCGAGCGAGATGCAAAAATTCGTCGAGCCTATGCAATTGATTGCCCAGATTGATTTTTACTGTTACCTAGAGAAAATTGCTCGCGAAATAAATCATGCATAGCATACGTTTATTTTACTGTCACTGGCAATGCCAATAGCGAAGATTAAAAAATTTTGATTTGTGTAAAACGGCGTGGAATTTGAAAATCGAACGGCATGTGCTTGACGAGCGCTTGTCGGCCTTCTTTCGGTTTTTCATTAGATCGGAATGATTGAAGAATGTGATCGAATGAAAAGTTTTATATAATATATTTATTTTTAGGAGGTACGGTGTATTGTACTAGTAGGGATAAGGTCGAAAGTCACGCCTTAAGGCAGGAAATTTGGTATACTAACAGAACTAACTAAAACCACTAAGACAATCAGCACTAACCAATGACTGGGTTTGCTTTTAGGTTCCGTTCTTGCCAAAACTGAATGTCAGTTGTATTTTGAACTATTTGCCAAATAATATTTCTAACATTCACATAATTTCGAACAATCTCATCATTTCCCCGTTTTACTGCAGGGAAGATATTATTTAATTAATAGTCAAACCTGCTTTGGCGCTCCTTTATTAATATAAATCCCATCTATTTTCCAATAACTTCAGCAAGATATTGCCCAGTTACGTCTGTCTGTAAGACGTTTATTATAACACCTCACGAGGAGGAAGTTAAATAAACCTTAGTTATAAGTAGTGTGTAAAGACTCAATTATGGTTTTCGAGCTTGCGTCGCGTCGGGATGAGCTTAATAATCATCTATGAATTGCGCTTATCGCCATATTCGTGCGCTTACGAAAGAATGCAATTAATAAAATATTCCTGCAGAATCAGTATTACGTTCTTTGGGCGAGGATCCTCTTGTTCCCATCGCACGAAAATCTTTATTAAAGCTGGGAAGAGGTTCCACGTGAGGGTTGTTCAGTGACTCACGAATTCACATCCAGTAATCTTGAACTGTCGTCATTATAAGCCTTAGGAGAAATCGTTTGTGAATAATAATCCGTATTGAAAAGTGTGTACAGGGTTTTAGGTCCATATGCATTTCAACGAAATCTATCGAAGACAGAAATTTAAATGTTGTCCTTATTTTTTTTATAAATTTCCATGATTGACCGATATTAAGAACAGTTACGTGACAGAAGCATTGCGATGCTCTATTATGAAAACCTCGTAAGTATGTTTTTTGCTCAATTCAAATTTTCGCGCCACTAAATAAATAACACTCTCGACATTTCCCATAATGCGCCTATTTCTGTGGTAATTTTATAGCGCCATCTGTAGAATAATTTGAGAAGCTCTTATTGGCTCCTGCTTTATCCACTGAAAGGGAAAACTCAGCAGCGGCTAATGACAGCCCAAATGTTAAATCGCCTACGTTGGCGGTTGCACAATGACAAAAATTTGATGATAAAAATGGTTGTAGGCATGGCCCTCCGCTCGCTTCGGGGGCGTAACCAAACAAAACTAATCCAAACAAACCCAAGGCATGTCCAAATCTAGAAAAAAATAAATTTTTAACATTTGGGCTGCAGTTAGCCGTCAATGAAAGCTTGGTATGGCATTTGTAATTTATAATCCAATCCAACTTTAGAACTACAAATTGTGGCAAATCACTGCTTTGATGATAATGAGTTAATCTCTCCGTTGTTAGGAGAAGATGATATTTTGATTCTACCATCGGATAGAAGAATATTATTGACTGAAAATGATGACGATATTTTACCATTTTTTTCGCCGCAACGGCAACGTAGCAAAACAGAATCAAGAACAAGTAACAATAACTGTCTGCGCTGATCTATCAAACAATACTCACAGCATTTTTCTGGACCAAAAACTCAAATAGATCAAAAATTCACTGTGCAAAATTCTCAAGTGAAGATCGCATTACTGAATCTATTTTTAATTTGGGAATTCAAAGTCAGAAACTAAACAAGGAAATTGAAGACAGGCTCAGCACTCTTTAGAAGAAAAAGAAGAATGCAAATAAAATTATGAAAATGAAGAAAATTGTCTCAATCTCACTTTTAATCCATACAATTCAAGCGGATGACCTGAAAGCGAAGATGAAGAAACTAGCGTAAATGTAAACTATAAATAGGCTGAAAGCTGGGAAAATTTTCTACAAGATGATCAATAAGTCATGGGAAATTGGCGTTTTTCTAGGACTTATGGCAGGTCGAACATAGATTTACAATTTTCGAGTGACAAATTTTTGCTTCATCTCGGGTTTTTGACAAATTTCAATATGAAGGTACCATATTCGCAAATATAAACTATACAAAGGCTAAAAGCTGAGACAATTTGCTACAAAATGATCGATAAGTCACGGAAAATTGGCGTTTTCCTAGGACTTATGGCTGTTCGAAACTAGATTTACGATTTTCGGGTGACGAATTTTTGCATCCTCTCGGGTTTTTCACAAATTTCGATGTGAAGGAGCCATATTCTTCTATGTAAACTATACATAGGCTGAAAGCTGAGAATATTTGCTACAAAACGATCATTAAGTCGCGGGAAATCAGCGTATTCCTAGGACTTATGGCCGTTCGAAAATAGATTTACAATTTTCGGTTGACAAATTTTGCATCATCTCGGGTTTTTGACAAATTTTTCGATGTGAAGGAGCCATATTCGTAAATGTAAACTGAAAGCTGAGAAAACTTGCTACAAGATTATCGCTACGTCACGGGAAATCGGCGTTTTCCAAGGACTTATGGCTGTATATCTATAAGGGAAGAGAGATTGAAGAGTTGTAATTAATATGTCTAGACAAGATCGTTACCTTGCAGTTGTAGGCAAATGTCTGAGGGAAAAACGTTGAAATTTGCAGAGTTTTGAGAAGAAAATCATGAAAGCATTATTTAGGAAAAGCTTTGATCGGGAAGAATTGAAGCAGTCTGCAAGAGCTACAGAATTAAGTGCCTACATCAAGACAAACAAGAATACCTTATGAATCAAGCTGAAGATCTTTTGTGTTAACGGTATGTTGATGTGAGTCCGAATGTGTAAGAAAATGCTGTTGCGCGCTCTTTGGATTGATGAATGTGCTTTAATAGCAAAAACTCTACAAGATGACTTGAATAGTAGCCAGAATAAAAGGAAAAATCGTAGGATTGCTGAAGCAAAAAGTTATTGTGCAAGTTTTTCGACCCAATTATTAAATAGGACTGCATTATTGCAGATCTCCAGACAACAAATTTTATATGGAGCCTAGATGGCAAAAAACTGAACTTTTTGAAGAATATAGGAAAAACATCATCCGGAATCAAGGACGTAGTTCGTAAGCAAATTACTAGGGGGAAAACGTTGACATGTGGAGAGGTTCTTAAACTGATTTTCAATGCATTTAGGAAAAGCTTTGATTAGGAAGAAGGAGAGCAATATATAGGAACTCCTGCTTACTGCTTACATTCAGACAAACAAAAACATCTAATGAATTAAGCTGGAGTCCTTCCTTTATCTTACGGCTCAAGAAAGAAGATGGTATGTGTGATCAGCATGTTTTTGCATATTCTTCGGATTGGTGATTTGACTGTCGAAGATGCCAGTTTCATCAACATATAAAATACATTTTTAAGGTATTTAGTCAATGAACCTTAAGATTTTTTGAGTGTCCCGCCAAATCGTTGATCACGTGATATATATCAATATGAGATTTAATGCCATTGGGCACCACTTACCTCAACTGTCACAACAGTATCCGTATACTGGTTGCCATCGCTACATCTCACAGTCAGCTTATAAACGTCCTTGGTCTCTCTATCCAGACTGTCCGTCAGTTTCATCACCCCGCTGCCCCTATCCAGGGCGAATTTTCCATCGTCTCCCTTCAAAATGCTGTATTCCAATTGGCCAATAGTGTCGGGGTCTTCGGCTCTTATCGTGGCGAACGACTGGCCGGGCCCGAGATCTTCCGACACCGCGTAGTGGAGGGGGGAGTCCTCGAAAGATGGCGGACTGTCGTTCTTGTCCAAAACGGTGATTTCGACCTGGAAAAAGAATTTATTTTAGTAATTATATATTCAAATTTGCGCGACACAATTCATTAGTGAATGGCGCACTTTTGATGTTTGTCCTATTTTCGCCAGTGGCGGGGTTAAAGAGTAAAAATACATTTTATAATGCATTAAGCACGTTTTTGAGTTTTTGAATCAATTAATTGATGTAATAATTTTCCCTCAAAAAACTAAACACAATCATTACTATATTGTCATTAAATGTCGCTTGGAGTACCTTCTCCAATAAATTCTACAAGCATTATATATTAAGGAATTAATAGCATCTCAAACATGTTTTTAACATACATATTACATAGATTTTCTCGGTCGCAGCAAATTACTTTTACTGCCTTTTTAATTTCGTATAATTATCCATAATCCCGGGTAATTATCATATACGGTATATATAATCAGAAATATTTCCAAGGCAATTTCTTCGGTATTCTGAAAATACTGCAGGAAGAAATTAGAATTTGAAATGACATTAAAGAGTAATAATTGGGGCAAACGGTTCCAGGTCAGATTTTAATGTTCTGCGCATGAGTTTACTTATATTTTGTTTAAGCATTGTAGTTTTTAATTTAAACGAATGTTTCATAAGATTATATAGCTTTTCTCACCTTTGATAATATTCAGTTAAATTTTGAGAAATCTTATTTAAAAGTAGGGGAAGGAGGGGCGCATTCAGTCACGGGGAACACCCAGCCAATGTGGCTTAAATTTCCCGCCCAAACTAATGATGTTGTACATCGAAAAACTGAAAAGTTATGGCTGGGTGATTAGATAGAATATAATTATTGTTTAATCATTTTCTACTAAAGCTGCGTTGCCATATCTCGTTCGATTTAGAAGTTCTGATTTTGAAATGCGGCACACTGTATATTTTAGAACGTGCTTTTCTACCTGCCGAGAATAATAATTACAATTTGGGTTAGTTAGAAAAATGTTTAATTTTTGTGCATCCTTTTTCTTGATTATTATTGAAGCTAGAAAAATCTAACTGGAATTTTTACTTGAAATCAGCAGGGAAGTGTTAAAAACTGCCTGCCGAGAATAGTTATTACAATTTGGAT
>MU189035.1:0-11096 GCA_016904865.1 Pissodes strobi | reverse complement strand
TAAAAACTGCCTGCCGAGAATAATTATTACAATTTGGGTTAGTTAGAGAAATGATTCATTTATGTGTCTCCTTTTTCTTGATGCTAGAAAAATCTAACTGGTATTCTTACTTGAAATCAGCAAAGAAGTGTTAAAAATATATATGGTTTTCCTTTTAAAAAAATCAAAATTTAATAGCAGAAACATCGGATCTAGTTTTAAAAAATGAAAAATGGACACCAAATTTCACATAATTACCTTAAATGATCAAACGGTGATGAAGTTGGGCCTCTATTTTGGGACATCATGTGACATCAGTAGATATATCAACAATATATAAAATAGTATATATACAGAGAGTCCCATTAGTTAATGAGATAATTAGAAGTGTAATAAATCACGCTTTTAAGACTAACCTAAACTAACCCAACTATTTGGAGACGGGTAAGTGTCTAGGAAGGTAAAATTTCATACTTTTCACTATGTCTACCTACTTAACCTTAAAAAATTGTGTATTTGACAATAGTTTTTTTATAATTACTATTATAGGTATATAAAAAATGGCATGCGTTAGTTATTCATTAGCAAAGTCGTAAATATAACTTTTTCTTTCAAAACCATTAAATAACGCAGGATTTACGATTCTGCCTGCAAGCATTTCAGGAAGCTTGTAATTAAATATCCCCAATTTTTATATGGACTGTATTTTATTACATTCTTAAGCTTTATGCCACATATATTATATAACTAGATGCAGCCGTTTCCGAAATTCCAGTCGAGAAACCAATAATTTGTGTTAATATCACATAATTATTTTCATTTGTCATTATACCCGAAGCACGTAGCTTAGCGTGTTTAAATGCATTTTAATATTTTCGGCCAGTGTTATTGTTTGTGTTATATACTGTACATCCACTGAACACACCCGGCCCATGACTTGATAGAAAATAAATTAAGTAACGTGCTCGGCTAGGAAAGTTCAAGATTGGGTTACCTATCGAGAAGAAACCGTAAAAGTTCAAGGTTACGTTAGCTTGTTGCTGTTGAAGTACCATGGACGAAATAGGTTTGAAAGAAAACAACAATGTGAACGTTAACATGCAGGCTCTATACGTTAACATAATTATAATCATATGTTCAGATTAAGGGTGTCCCCCAAAACCCTTGTTTTGATTGTAGCCAGAAAAAAACAGTAGCTACTTGTGCATCAGTCACATCTATCTGCGGAATAAACTAGCTTAGTCAGAATGCCTAATTAACCGTCAGTTGGCAACACTGACGTTCAGTCACTAAACACATCCTTGCTATCCTTAGGAGAAGGTGTATTTAGCAAACTTTGTGCTAATGCACGCGCTCTTGACAGACGATTACGCTGTACTTCATTGGTAAAATTGTGTTTACACTAACACGACGACTAGAAATAAATTAATTTTCAAATCAGCGGGTGTCCGTATTTTTAATAGCGCGACAGATTTTAGGCAAAACCCAATAATAAATTGCTTTGAAGATATGTGATGACCTTTTGAATAAATACATTAATAATTTACTCTGACAGTACTTTTATTTCCATATCGGATGATGTAAATTCACCAAACTATCCGCCATAAATGAGGATCCGTAGTTATCTGTGGATTTTCAACACTGGTTTTATTTGATGTACTAAATACACCCTTCCTACTTACGTTAAGGCGAGGGTGCATTCAGTAACATTTGTGCTAGTTCTGCATCATTCATAAAATTATATTAAAACTAGACTATAACATAAATATAGAAAACTATCCAGCATAAATGAGGATATGTAGTTATCTGTCGATTGGCAACACTGATTTGATGATTCGTGTCTACCTACAGCAATTTTGAACCCTCACGCATGCGTACGTGCAAATTCATATATTTTAAAAAGTTGCTTGTGATTGTTTTTTTCATGATTTTGGGCATTGCCTTGGGTTAGTTTTGTTTCGTTGCGCCCTCGGAGCGAGCGGAGGTCCATGCGTGAAGTAGAATATTCGATCGTCAACACCGGGCTGCTGCCCAAAGGCGCAGGTCCGAAGGTCGAAAATTTGCGGTAGGTAGATGCGGGAAGGGAAATTACAAAAAAGAAGGATCTAGACCTTTTTCTAATAAAAGAATATCATCCAGACCTGAGCAACATAGAAAAAGTTGAAAGGGAGCGCTATGGCGCAGCAGACAAGTGAGACACGAATATAGCATCTACGACAAGGATTTGGAAGAGAAGGAGGTGGAGGCTATAAGATCGCTTAAAAAAAATAAGGCATGTGGATTGGATAATATTCCGAACGAGGCAATGGAGCACATATGGGAAGCAAGGACGGACTGGATCTTGGCAATCTATCGACAATGCTGGCGCGGACCTCGTGCTTCCCGAAGGCATGGAAGACGGCAAAGTTGTGCTGGATACCGAAACCCACGGGAGGTTACAGACCGATAAGTCTGCTCCCTACGCTCGGCAAGGTGCTTGATAAAATAGTGAATGTGAGAGTGGTATGAAAGAAATGAGAAAATATGGATTTAAGAATGGATGAGACACTATCCAGGCGATAGAAAGAGTAATCGAAGAAATTCGAAGAGTACAAGGGCAGGGAAGGCACTCACTGGTTGTGACGCTGGACCTTACGAATGCCTTTAACCAGGCTTGGCCCGTCCGGGTTGATCGGGAGATGGAAAGGATGGCCATGCCAGGTAGAATGAGTGAAATGCTGTAGGACTTCCTGAAGAACTCCGCAGCGGGAAGGAAGAGAGAATGATATAAAGGGGGTGTCCTCAGGGATCGAGCCTGGAGCCAACCCTGTGGATAGTGTGTATGGAAGGATGGATAGGGAAGTTGAGAGAAGCTGGAGAAGATGTGTATGCTCAAGCCTTTGCCGATGATAGGTATTAATTATAGAGAGTAAGTCGGTAAAAGAAATTGAACGGCGATGGAAAAATACATGGGAAATCTGCAAGACATGGGAGAGGGTACAACCTAGCCAAGACCAAATGTATGTCCGTAGAAGCTGGAGGCTCAATAAGGGGTCCGGTGGTGCAAATAGGGGACGAAAGGGTAAGGTGCGATTACTAGATCGATTTCCTGGGACTAAGGCTCGACACAAAGCTGAATTTTATTGAACATGTCAAACAAGTGAGAGCAAAGGCCGGGGGGATCCTGACAAAGCGGGGGGGGGGGGGGGGTTGCTCTGCAGAAACAAAGGCAGAATTAATCCGAAGACAATTGATGCAACACAGAGGGTGTTTCTGGTTATGATGAGTAGAACTTACAGAACTGTGCCAACGGAGGCGCTGCAGGTGGCAGCTGGAATGCCCCCGCGGGACATAGTAGCTGGGATTAGGAATGCCATGAGAACAAGGGTGCTTGAGGACGAGATAATGAATGGAGTGTGCGAGAGAGATAGAGAGCGTGTGTATGGGAACGCCTTGCAACAGTGTCGGGGTATTTAGAGGGGGAACAGAGAGACAATGTTTTTGTGGATATGGGAGGTGACGATGGAACAATGGGCCTGGGATGCATATCACAACGAGGGGGGGAATGGGTTAAAAAACACTGTAAAGTCTTAGGGGTAAGTGGCACGGTGCGAGGCGAGCTCTGTGCAGTATTGTTTGGGTTGGAGACGATTAGGGCAATACAAGGGAATGACCAGTTCGACCTCAGGACGGTTCCCAGATGGTAGTAGCAATGCTACGGAAGCCGAAAACGCAGCATAGGCGGGTAAACAGGATACCTATGGAAGATTCGGAACTGAAGAGCATAGGGAAGCGGGTTAGCATAGGGTGGACGAGTAGGGAAAAGGAGGGGATGAAAGAAGCTCACAAACAGGCTGAAAGAGGTAAGAGTAGTGAGACTAAATGGGGAAATGGGGGGATCTTTCAGACTATTGAATGGGAAAGTAATCAGAAAGGGAAGGAATGAATGGCAAGAGAGGTGGAATGGAAGTGAGAAAGGAAGAGCATTGTATAGAATCTGTAGAGAGGTAGAGAGATATAGGATTGACATATCTTTCAAGGGGATGCATCTGGCGACTGGGCATGGAAACATGACCAGTTTTATTAAGAGATTCAGACTCCAACCAACGGACGGTATGTGTAACTGTGGGGGAGGACTGGAGGACGCGGACCATGTAAGGGACAGTTGCACCTTGGAAGGTAGAGTCAGAGTGAGAGAGCGGATGATGAATGAGTTTGATGGAAGGGATAATATACAGTTACGAATGAGGAATAAGAGTGTGTCAGAAGAAGTGCGAAAGGTGAATGAGTGGGCAAGGGCATCAATCGATGACGATTACTACGTCAAGTGATTAATGCTCAGCATTGCAATTATGTGAGTAGGTTATTGTCTACTAAATTAGGTTAGTGAGAAATGTAGGCAAACGGGCGGATCATTTGAGAAGTACTTAAAATATGTAATATTATTTAAGGACTACCATGTATATATTAAGCTTAATTAATTAAGGAATATACTGTATTGCATCACCCCACCATTATTGGGGTCCTCTTAATAGGGGATCCTCGTAGTGGGGGGGTTGGTGAAGCGGAGTTGGTTGGGGGTTTCCTTGAGAGTGGTTTTCCTAGTTAGTTGGTGGACGATAGGCCGATGCCGAAAGGTGGGAGGCACCAATCATGTCATTCTTCATGTAGGTAGACGCGAGTGATTTGATATATTAAATATACATTCTTGCTATGTTAAGGTGAGGGTGCATTTAGTAACCTTTGCGCTATAGATGCGTTCTCTAGCCAGCGCTCCGCAACATTAGACAATCGCGTATATGGATACGGTTATTTTAATTTCCTATTGTTTACATGTAGTTTTGCACCATTTACAAAATTGAATTAAAACTAGGCTATAACATAAATATAAAAAAACTAGTGCTGGCAACCGAAGACGGTTTTTCGGATAGTCGGTTAACCGGTTTCGGATTATCCGCGGTTTTTCAAAAAACCGAAACCGGTTAACCGGATACTCGGTTAACCGATTACGCGATTTCTCGTTTAACCGATTAATCGATTAACCGAATAACCGGTTTCTCGGCTAACCGATTAATCGATTATTCGATAATCTAGTTACATGGCACTGAGCCACCGGGTTCTCAAGTAATGGTAAAAAAGATAGAAAATAAAGTAAAAACTGGGTATTTGGAATGGTAACATACCACATACCTACTGAACGGTGATTATATTTGGAAATGCTTTTAGAGGGCGATTGAAAAATAATATCTACCTTTAATAGAATACCTTTATATTTATTTAAGTTTTAAAAAATTGTAATATTTTTTCTGCTCAGAATTTATATCGATTGTAATTTGTAATAAACAATATTTTTAATTTAATTATTACCTTGGGGTTTATTTCAATAACGACCAAAAACTGGAATAAATTTGGTTCACTAGAATTTAATGATTGTGCCCTAATCGGCAGGGAAACTGAACTAATGGAAATATGCTTAAGAACAAATTATAAATTATGTTTAGCCTATGATGACTGTGTATTAACCGATTAACCGGTTTTCCGATTAACCGTCTATCCGATTAACCGGTTAACCGGTTATCCGGTTACCCGGTTTTCACTATTATTCGAATACCCGGTTTTATCCGAAACCGGTTTTTAAGAAAACCGAATAACCGGTTTCAACTTTTCACGGTTTTTGCCAGCACTAAAAAAAACTATCCGCCATAAATGAGGATGCGTAGTTATCTGTGGGTTGCCAACACTGCTTTGATGTACTAAATACATCCTTGCTACGTTAAGGCGAGGGTGCATTTAGTAACTTTTGCGCTAGGAATGCGTTCTCCAGCGAGCACTCCGTAACATTAAAGAAGGGCGTGTATGGATACGGCCATTTAAATTTTTTATTATTTGCACGAAGTTTTGCATCATTCACAAAATTGTATTAAAACTCAAAATCTGTAAATGGATTTTGATTAAAACTAGGCTCTAACGTAAACATAGAAAACTATCCGCCATAAATGGGGATGCGTAGTTATCTGTCGGTTGGCAACACTGATTTGATGCACTGATGTGCGAGAGTGCATTTAGTAACCTTGGCGCTAGGGATGCGTTCTCTAGCGAGCGCTCCGTAACATTAGAGAAGTTATGCATCATTTGGCAAAATTGTGTTAAAACTAGGTTGGAACAATAATATGAGGAATGCGGATACATATTCAAAGCAACAGGGAGTGGTATATTTCAATAAATACATTAATTGATTCCGACAGTATTTGTATTTCCATATCTCATAAAAAAATTGTAATTGGTTTTAAACCAAATGACCACGCCATTAACCAAACGGGTCGGGAAGATCGGATCTAAAAGTAGATCATTTGATATCCCATGGGCCATAAGCCGGGTGCATTCTCCCTGGATGTTTCGGCGTGCACTCGTCCACTTTTTCAGCCCATTTCGAAATATCAGAGTGGCCGTTTAGCGGAGGGACGGAATGCGGCTCGAAAGCGGCTCTTTTGCGCTCTCTTTTTCGATTAATTCACGGAATACTAATGAGACCGGGGTATTAACTAAGTGGACGAGTGTTCTCGTCACTCGGCGACGTTCGAGGAAACTTTCGGCCGGGTCTACAATGACAGACTGACAAGGGCACAGTGGCGCGCTCTTTGAGGACATCTGCCATGCCGTATAGATAACCTATAAGATGTTTTATAGCGTATTAAGCACTATCATGCAAAATAGATATACGCTGTAATATAAAACGGCCTTTATTTTTTTTTATAAAAATGTCTAAATGGTATCAATACGTTTACTTGTCTAATAGTAAACTTGTATTAAGGTTAGTTTACATGGAAGGGCAATGACAAAGGTTATTGGTCAGATCCTCAGTAAAACAGTTACAAAAATAAGATCCATATTTCCAAACGGTAAATAATATTAAGGTCGATTTACACCTAAGAGTAGATAAGCTATGGGGTTTGAGCGGCAATTTCGCCCACTTTTACATGTAAATCTCCATAAGAAAATCTAAGGTGTTTTCAAGGTCACAGACGCCCCGATCTCAGGATTGTCGCCGCCGACCATAGCCCACTATGGCATATTTAAAGGCGTGGCACCCAGCACCTGATCCTAACCCGCGAATTTTGGTCGCACCATAAATTCCTGGCCATGACATCACCGCCAAGGACTAGGCCACTAGGCTATATCATTTTAAGGGTTTCGGTTAAGGTGTAGGATATCTTCTTGCCAGTTTTCGTTTACTGATGATCATCCTCAGGGATTTGACCTCCAGATGTCATCTGTCAACAGACAAACAGACAAAGGGCTTTATAGGCAGCTAAGACATCATTTTAGACAGACAGACGGCTTTATAGGCAGCTTAGACCACTTTATAGACAGACAGACAACTTTATAGACAGCTAAGACAGCTTTTTAGGCAGACATACATCTTTATAGATAACCTAGACAGCTTTTGATAAGTTCGACCATGGCCTAAAAAATGCTCTCTCTGGTTTCAGGTCTTATGCATCGACCAGTGGGGCACCTCCAGGTAGTAATCTTGCACCTTTGCTTTTTGCAATATTTGTGGATGATGTCACTGAGGTCGTATCTTCGGGAAGCCTGCTTTTTGCGGACGACTTGAGGATATTCAAGACATTAGTGATGTCACTGACTCCATTGCTCTCCAGAAAGACCTCGACTTCCTGGTGCAATGGTGTCATAAAAACAATCTGCTTCTGAATATAAGTAAATGTAAAATTATGACCACCTCAAATCTAAATACGGAAATCAATTATAATTATTCTCTTGAAAACATGGATCTGGAACGTGTGGGCTCCTTCAAGGACCTGGGGGTGATTATTCATAAGACACTTACATTTAATGCTCACATTGACGTGGTAGTGAATTCATGTTTGAAAACACTGGGCTTTCTCATCAGATCAACCAAAGAATGTATGGACATAGATGCTATTATTACCCTCTACAATAGTTTAATTAAATCCAAGCTTCTTTATGCAGCTCTGGTATGGTGTCCTTGTTATAATGCTCATGTGAATAGGCTCGAATACGTCCAACGTAGATTTTTGAAGTATTTGTGCTTCAAACAGGATGGTTTTTATCCTCCTAGAGGTGTTGACCAAAAACTACTTTTTATCCGATTTAATTTTCTATCCCTTAAGCAAAGTTCAATATTAAGTGGTAAATTGTGTAATAATTTAGTTGAAGCACCTGATTTGGCCAGCCTAGAAGTACTAGACAGCAAGTCACCTTTTATTTGGAGCACAGGGCAACAAATTTAGCCAAAAATGCACCCATTTATCGAGCCTGTTCACATTTTAACTCTCTGAGCAATACACAAGCCCTTGATCTTTTTAAGGGTTCTGTGGCTATGTTTAAAAAGCTCATTAAACCTGTGGTTTTGAGTGTATAGATCTCATGCATATGTAGTATTTTGCTTTTAATTTATACTAAGATTATATCATATTTGTTTCTGGATCTAAGATCTACAATTAACCTTGAATTAAATGCTCTTGGTGGATCTCAATATTATGGTTGATTTTGCTACAGTCTATTATCGTTGTTTATATGCTGTTTACTTTGTCATCTTTATGGACTTTTTAGTTATTATTATGTGGGTTTTGGTGGGTGTTGGGTTTTGATATGGCAGATGTCTTCCTTTGATTTCTATTACTTTGTGCTATAAGTTTGACTGTCTACATCATTACCTTTCAGCTGCTGCTGTAATAATTTATTTAATATTACTTTTTGCTATAATTGTCTTATTTTGGGATATTTATTTCCTGTTAGACAATAAACACATTTGAATTTGAAATTTGAATTTGAATTTATATACAGACAGACAGCTCACACAGCTTAGACAACATTTTAGACAAACAGAGAGACACAGATAGACAGACAGATGACACTTGGAGATTAAATCCCTAATAATGATCATCAGTAAACGAAAACTGGCAACTGGTTGAAAACCAGAATGGACCTTAGATTATCTTATGGAGATATACATGTAAAACGCTCAAACCCCATAGCTTATCTACTCAGAAGGGCATTGGCATATTGGCAAATGATGCAATTTGTCAGATGCTTCGTAAAACGTATAAATAAGTGTTTCAAAGTAAAATGATCTCGTTTAAAAAGATTTACTAATTTATTATAAAGTGACGTGACAATATATATTTGCAAATGAAATTGTATTACGTTCAATACATATAAAGGTAAGAACAAATGACTGGTCGGATGCTCACTAAAAAATTAATGGAACTGTTGGTAAATCAGCGGTGTAATGTGAAGTGGGCTTCATTTACGTCTCGCATGTATGCCAATCTAAGAAAAATATTATGACCTACCACTATGCAATTATGTGCTAACTGGAGTTCATTTAACCCTGCTGATTGCCCTTCCAATATACACGACACCACTGATCAGCGTACGTTATGGCATGTCAGACCTCCAATGTTTGCCATCACAATTAGCAAAATTCCAATTACGAGTTTAATTTATAACGAATCTACGAATTTTTTGCCGGCCAGTCTGCATAGCCCGGATATCTGAGGCATTCTTGTTTTACGAAATTTCTTCGAGCGCTACGCTCTTCACGTAATTTCGGTACGGGGACAAGATATATCAAAGTTTTACCGCTTATTCACCGATAGTTAACATTTCTGACAACGTTATTCGCGGAAGTTAAAAGTTCTGCTGCTAATAGCAGTTTGGATGCAAAATTTGTAACTTTTAGAATCTCTTTTCGTCTGTTTTTTGTTTTTTATGGTTAGTTTGGGTTAATTAATTCGTTAATTCTTGCGAAAGGTTCTTTCTGGATAAAGTTCCCAAATCTGAAATACCCCCCTGACATAGGTTTGCCCCCCCCCCTTGGGTTTAAAGTCGAAGCTTAGATAAATATGTCAAAGTTCTAAGTCATCTGTAGAGGAGTTAAAATGAAATGAAGTTAAACTTAATCTGTCGTTGAAGTACTAAGATAATTAAATAAATTAAACAGCCAAAGTTAAACTATAAATTAAACATAACACAACTCTTATAAACTTTATTTAAAACAGTAACCAAGGCCTATAAATAATTCAAAGTATACCTCCACCGAAAAGACATGCGCATTATAGTATAGTTATTGGACAAAGTGTATCTTCATTAAGTCTTTGACAAATAAACATTTTTATGATTTTTACCTTCTGTGATGTTAATTTGTTTTGGCTCTTGATTTACGAATTATTTCAATTATAAATACAAATACAGTGTGTTGCTGAAAACTACTACTTCTTTGTGTAAATCTAAACCGATACGAATAGGTATGGTTCCCCACATTCCTAATTTTATATTTCCTCAATAAGCGGTAATTAAACCAATCAGAAGGAATGCAAAGACCTACGAACATAAACTATTTTCCCGTTGATCGGAAGATAATCAAACACAGATATTTATTTAATGTTTAGCTTTGTACACAGCGCGGCAGAACGCCCGGTAATGCGAGTATTAGGTTTGAAATTAGCAGCTTCGTACATGTGTTTTATGTTCAATTTCGCGTGTTTTCCTTATCTCGATATCCTACGAGCAGTCGCTTTCATGGCCCATCGGTTTCATTAAAGCGCAAGAGCTAAATTGCTACTTCCGATGATAGAGGTGTTTTATATCGTTATTTATTTTTTATATTTCTCTATCGTAGGAGCAACGGAACTTGGTTTTATTTCATCGATCAAATTGGAAAAGTCTTCTTTCCGCATTTACTCTGTGCGCATCGTGATAATTGAAATAAAATTAATTTACTTTTTAAAACGGTCGGTCGGGTAAGGTGATCTATACTAACCCAAACTAACCCAAACTTATAGTAGCTATTCTTCACATATCCCTATTTAAGAATGCTACGTCTTGGCAAATATTCAAGCTTTAATAAATTGAAAAACGCATTGGCACAATTGACCAGTAGTTTATACACTTCAATGCTAGTGAACAAAGCTTGACAGTTCTTCATCGCAAAAGCTCCCTTTATACGTGTATATTGTATATTAGCTTTATCCTTGCTTAAGTCTAGAATCAAGAAAACTTCTTCAAACATGGGTAGTCTATTGAAGTGCAGTAAGCTCGTTTGCGCTAAAGCTCGAGGCGCAGCGAGAGTACATCCACACCACCGTTCTGTT
>MU189034.1:41943-55861 GCA_016904865.1 Pissodes strobi | reverse complement strand
AAATGCGGAATGAAGGGCTCCCAGGGCCACCCAGCGCCCGGAGATCCGAATGGCCGGGGAGTTTACCTCCGGAATATTTTGATCCTGGAAGCACCATCATGTCCATATATTCCTACAGTGAAACCCGGGACCACCAGCGCGGAAGCGGAACGTGATTTGGGAAAACCACTTAGCGCCTCCCAATTCTGGTGGGGTGGTCTTTCACCGGACGATGCGAGTAGGCTTATGCATCTACCACCTAGGGCCGCTTCCACTCGAAGCATCGGCCTCAGACTCATTCCTTTGGCGGTCCCTAGTCTGACAGGGGTAAAAAAGGGGTTTGTTGAATCACGCCCCAGTGATCAGCTCCAGACTTTGTACTTTGGTGTTCTCCAGCCTGGAGGAGGACGATGGGATTTCATGGGCCACATCCCGTGGCAACTCGGAATGGTGGGGGCGTCACTCCCCGTAATCAAACTGCTCTCACCAGTTTGACGTTCCTGCCAGCCAATACGATGCAGCCCCTCTTGTCACAAACTGTCATTGATCGGCCCCAGACTTTGTACTTTGGTGTTCTCCAGCCTGGGGGAGGACGATGGAATTTGATGGGCCATATCCCATGGCAACTCGGAATGGCGGGGGCGTCACTCCCCGTAATCAAACTCCTCTCACCAGTTTGACGTTCCTGCCAGCCAATACAATGCAGCCCCTCTTGTCACAAACTGTCATTGATCAGCTCCAGACTTTGTACTTTGGTGTTCTCCAGCCTGGGGGAGGACGATGGGATTTGATGTGCCATATCCCATGGCAACTCGGAATGGCGGGGGCGTCACTCCCCGTAATCAAACTCCTCTCACCAGTTTGACGTTCCTGCCATTTATTTCATTGTCCTCCGGAAAATGTGAAGGGGGTCACACATGTTTTTATCTTTAATTGAATATAAGGAGTGTGAACTCCAATTTTGTTTCAAGAACATGCATGTTAACAATGTTACTATACTTATTCATCTTATAATATACACACCTTGTATGGGTATAGTAGATTTTAATTTTAATGCATTCTAATTTATTTCTTGTGGCAGGTGAACTACATTGGCTAAAATTATAGACGCTTGATTTCCTTGTTTTTAAGAGTGTAGAATTTTTCCTCTGTTTTACCTAACAATCTATGTATTTCTTATTTTCGAGTGAATGAGTTGAGGTGTGGACCAATTCCTTTCAAAGGCTGATGATGGTGGAATTAATTGTAATAACAGAGATATGAGATAAAATATGAAACACAGAAACTAGAAAAATAAATAGAGTTAATCAGATTCTGTAAACACAATTTCGTCATCAGTATGATCAAAACTACGAACATCTTTTTCAGAATCAGAAGAATCTTCATTAGGACGATTTGTATTTGGAACATATTGGCAAATTATGTGATCATCTTCATCATCATAGTCGAAGTGGGTCCTATCCATTGCTGGAACATTTTGTACTGATGTTCTCATCTAGAATATGTCCACTGCTCTATCTCACATTTTATTTCTCTTTTTTGAGTGAATGAGTCGAGATGTGGACCAATTCCTTTCAAAGGCTGATAATGGTGGAATTAATTATTGTAATAACAGAGATTCAAGAAAAACTGGCTTTTTAAAACCATAATATTGAGAAATCACCGTTGCCTAAACAATAAAAACTATGATATTTTTATACAAAACAAAACTAAAATAATATTTAAAAAAATAAACTTGTTTAAACAAACATAATAATTAAGAAAAACCCAACACCTTTTATATGATATAAAATATAAAACAGAAATTATAAAAAATATTTAGTTAACCAGATTCTGGATACAATTTCGTCATTAGCATTATCAAAACTACGATCATCTTCAGAATCAAAAGAATCTTCATTAGGATGATTTGTATTTGGAATATATTGGCGAATTATTTGGTCATCATCATCATCATTATCGAAATAGGTCCTATCCATTGCTGGAACATTTTTTACTGATGTTCACATCTAGAATTTTTGTTGAGGTGCGGACTAATTCGTTTCAGAGGTTGAAGATGTTGGAATTAATTGTAATAACAGAGATACCACAAAAAGAAGAAGATTTTGAACATTTCCAAATTAAATTATTTTTTTTTTTCAAAAAAAAACCTTTTTTTCATTTTTTTAAATGGTGGAATTAATTGTAATAGCAGAGATACCCAAAAAAAGAAAGCATTTAACTTTTCAAGATTGAATAATTATTTTTCTGTTTTTTTTTCGGATTTCAAGCAAAACTGGAGTTTTGAAACACTAGTATTCACAAATCATAGTTGTCCACAGTTGCTGCTTTTCCATCGTATTTTGGATTGATAATAGGTCTTGGATATTGATCCTTGTTCAAAACGAAGCCTGGATCTACAAATCGTCACCGAAATCCTCATACAGAATCTATAGTAGATAAGATGTAGAGGGAGCAAAGTAAATTAATTTAAAATCATTGCGAAACAAAATTTAAAATATTAGAAATTGATCATTTATCAACTAGAAGGACTAAAAATCCTAAAGATTTGTGCAGAAAAGTTCAACAATGTTTATGTGGGATACTAAGAAAAGTACGGAAATTGTTTCATTTCCTTAATTTTATTCTTTATTGCTCACATTTTTAACTTCCCTAGAAGAAACTGGGTTGCTCATAGCTTTCAAAGTGTTAACAGGAAAACAACTCTAAAAACGACTCACAATTAGTCATTTTGGGGCAAATAACCTTACCTTATTTTGAAATTACCACTTCATAGTGAAAGGTAATTGCGGACATATACCGTCATAAAATGGTTTTGGATAATGACGCACTACTACTCTCATATAAATTATTTATTTATTTATTTGCTTATTTTCTAGCTTGGACAGAGAAAAGCAAAAGCAATACGAGATCCCAGTTATGGCAACCGATGGCGGAGGTCTAAGCGACTTTTTGACGGTCAGAGTCAGGGTAACCGACGAAAACGACAACGCTCCTCGCTTCCTGCTGAAGGAATACAAGATCAGCATCCCCTCAAATCTGACCACTGGAATAACATTTTCGAAGGTCTGTAGATGCGATCAATTACTCAATCAAATACTATAACTGTTAAAATATATTTTTTGTTATTTAATTGTGTTTATTTAATCATTTGTAGATTAAAGCAACTGACGCAGACGAAGGTATGGC
Organism: Pissodes strobi; assembly: GCA_016904865.1. Taxonomy (NCBI): domain Eukaryota; kingdom Metazoa; phylum Arthropoda; class Insecta; order Coleoptera; family Curculionidae; genus Pissodes; species Pissodes strobi. The sequence goes on along the minus strand of MU189034.1, from coordinate 52,693 downwards.
AGCTCAGCTGGAATTTTCGATCTATGAAAGGAAGTCTTCGGAGGTCGCGAGCATTTTCGGAATCAATCCTTCTACGGGAGAACTGTTCTTAATTCGGAACGTGTTTGCTTTTGGTAAGCATTTTCACTGCCTGTATATCTTTAGAAGTCACTTGCATGACTTGTGTCTGCGTATTCAATATAATAACTACATAGTAAATTTTAAATACATTTGAGCCGGAAGAGCTGCCAATCAATTTTCAGAATTCATATATGGAAACTCTTGCATATTATTGCAATACTTAAATTTTTTCGCCAAAAATTGAATAATCTTCATTTAAATAAATATTACTAATTAATACTAATAGCATAGGTCTTGAGATTGACGGTGTACTTTAAATTGTTTATAAATAGGTCGGCTTGCTTTTCAAGTTCAAATTCAAACTTAGAACAGGGTGATACTTACTTGGTAGTATATGCATTTTAGTAGTTCTAAGAGCATTCCCCCTCCCGCTTAACGTTGGACCCCAACGTTTGCCAAAAAGACCTCAATTCTAGAAGACATATCGTATTTTATATCCTCTTTCTATAGCTGTACAATACATAATATCATCAGTGTTACTCTCTGGATCCAATGTGATCCTGTGTAACTCCCTTTTCTAGCCTCCACTGTAGTCTACGTCTTAATATGGTTTGACACGACCTTAATCTTTTTGAGGGTATCATAGGTGAACGCCTGGTGCAGAGACTAGTATGGACTTTCATTGATGCTTGATATATCCATGCATCAAAAAGAAACTTATCTTTACAAATTATGCTAATAATAAGTACTACAACTCTATCTCTAGATTGCAAATAAAAGAATAGTTTGTAAAACTTATTTGTTTAAGTATCATATAAAATAGCTATAGATATATCTATAACAATCCCAAAAAATACAGAAGTGGGATATTTACGACGGAAAACATTGTAGATGTAGATGTGAATAAGAAAAAACTAAAAGAAGAAAAGCTTGTCCAATAAAATGGAAAAGGAATAAAATAAAATGACTTAAAAGCAATGACCAAGGATCCTTAGATCATATTAAGTTTTTTACTTAATATGCAAACATGTAGAAGCTTTTTTAATATAAATGAAATAAGATATTTTAGAAAAATAATTTTTTAGGAATTTTTAGACATGACTGCATCTTATAAATGGCATAAAGATATATTGATTATATTTATTAAACTCAAATATTAAATCTTTTATAATTATTGATATTATTATTATTTTTAGTGGGAGAGGTGTTCCAATTTTTTGTACGTGCAACGGACAAGGGCAAACCGGAGAAGCACAGTGACGTACCGGTGAATATTCTCATTATGGGTCCTACTGACTACCCGCCCACGTTCGAAAGGAAGGACAGCAAGTTCTTTTTATCTGAAAATTCGCCGACCGGAACAGTAATAACAAAGCTTAAGACATTGTCGAATATGTCCGTCAACTACGAAATAGGTTAGTTACCATCTTTAAATTTATAATCCCGAACGTAGAAAGTATCAAATATAGAGAAAAGAAAATTTTCAAGGAAGTCAATCTTCTGAATGCATGAAATAATAATTCAATCGGGAATTTAAATTAGTTTTTAAATATATCTATTTAGCCTAAATTCCAAATGTATTAACTTTTCACTATTTTTTCCATATCTCGCTTATGGTAGTTTTTATTAAAGAGTATATACACTATTTTAAAAGAGAATATTGATATTAGCGTAGTTTTGGAGATCTAAAGCATGATTAATTTAATTATTTTAAAGGAAAATTTATTAAGGCGAGCCTGTTGAAATTAACGAGATAAAGGCTTTTTGTCTACGCATATTTTGTAGCACGAAGATTAATTTTATCTGCATTTAAACGACAAAGTGTCTATAACTAAATATATCAATAAATAATTTAAAGCATATTTTAGTCTAAACTTTATTAAGAAGATGAAAACATTTTGTCAATATTTTTTTGTAAGGAAGGCTTTAATTTTTCTAATTTGAAGCATTTCCAGACATTTAAAAATACATAAATATTTAAGCAAACCTACTCGAATTAATACAAAATTCATTATTTTCTACTTTTTTTTCAGTTAAGGCCCAGATTCTTGGATTTCTTGTTCACATTTTAATTTTATCTCTTTTTTAGATGCATACCAATTTTCTTAAACAACTCTGAAGATGTAAATATCACTCATTTTAATTGGCATCATTAATTATGTTGACTCGTTCTCCTCTAGATCATTTTTAACGTGATAAAAGTAGATATACTATAGGAGTTCTGGCGCACCAATCATATGTAAAATGCCCATAAGAGAAAAAGTGAGCGTTTCAAAGTCATTTGGCTGACCGGGATAATAGGAGCTTTTGGATCACGTAAACGATCTCAGGCGCATGTGCATTAGGTGACAGATATCCGCTGATTGGCAGGTGACAAATGAACGATATTTACTGCCTGACGGTTATATTATCGATATGAGACCACCAACACCAGATATTTTTAAGTATAATAATAAAATCCATAATTTAAATTATTTAATACAATATTATGTTTTATAACACATATATAACTTATCCCGTCTGGTTTCCACCCAACTCAGCAAATGAATGTTAAGAAGTATTTTCTTATACTGAGCACAAACTCACTGTGCATTATAATCAATGCAAGAAAATCAACGATTGTAAAATTTGACTACCTAAACAAGATCAAAAATACCTGGCATTTAAAAATTTTAAAAACAAAGAAAGAGTGCCTTTTTTGATTTATACTGACCGGGAGAGTCTTTTTACTATCGTAGAAGATAAAAACAAGTATCAGAAACATGTCCCATACAGCGTTGGGTATTACATGTAGCTATGATGACTATCATTCTACAAATCATATACAGGATTGGACTGTATTGAATGGTTTTCTTCATAACTCAAACAACTAGCACAAGATTTGGAAACAGTATTCTTATGCCCTTTACAAATGTATGCCCTATCTGAGATGGAGAACATACACTTCAATTTTGCTGCAACATGACATGTATGCGAAAACCGTTTACTGAAGAACAGAAAAAGTTCGAGATCACTGTCATTTAACACGCAAATTTATGCAGCACATGAAGCATGTAATCTTAACGTCCGAGACAGCCATGTGGTACCTGTAGTATTTCATAATTTGAGCGGTTACGATGCGCATTTCTTAGTCAAGAGCATAGCCAATGATATACAGAGACGAGTAGAACTGCTTCGAATTAATAAGGAAAAATATATATCATTCACTCAACATATATCCGAAAACTTGATTAAATTGAGATTTATAGATAGCTTTCGTTTTATGGCAGGAGGACTTGGGGATTTAGCGGACGATTTGAACCACTATCCAAACCTCAAAACGGAATTTTTACGTTTAGCTGAGGAACAATTTCAATTGCTAACTCGCAAAGGAGTATTTCGATATGATTTTATGGATTCAATGGATAAATTAAGCTTTCCCAGCTACCACAAAAATAATTTTTTTTATAACAGGGTAGAGGATACACATATTTATCACAAACATTATCTGCATACCCAGAATGTTTGGAAATCTTTCAATATTCAAAACTTAAGTGAATATTCAGAGTTGTATCTAAAAACTGACATACTTTTGGCGGATGTCTTCGAAACTTTCAGATCAAGCTGTATGAAAACACACAAACTCGATCCTGTCCACTACTACACCCTACCTGGTTACACATGGGACTGCATGCTAAAACATACAGGTATACAGCTAGAACTTCTAACTGATATTGATGTGGTGATGTTCGTTGAAAAGGGTATAAGTGGAGGTCTTCGTCAATGTTCAAAGAGAAGAGCTATGGCAAACAACAAATATATGCCCAGTTACGACTCCAGCAAATTCGACACATATATAATGTATTTCGACATCAATATCCAGTACGGATGGGACATGTCACAACCTCTTCCATACACAGATTTTAAATGGGTTGACACAAACATTGGTATTTGCATAGCATATTTCCTAGAAGTGGACTTAGAATACCTCGAATATCTGCACAATCTTCATAAAGATCTCCCTTTCTGCTCCGAACACGATAAAAAGCAATCAAAGTTAATGGCTACGCTGTAACAAAAAGAAAATACGTTATTCACTACAGATCTCTCAAACAGGCTCTAAATGGTATGAGCTAGTATTGAGAAAAATCCATAGAGTGTTAGAATTTAAACAGTCTTCATGGTTAAAAGCGTACATAGACTTTAACATGGCTTTGCGAACTGTCGAAACCAACGCATTTGAAAAAGAGTTGTACAATTTACTAAATAATGCTGTCTCCGGAAAGACAATGAAAAATGTACGTAAATACTCAATAGTAAAACTCGTAAATAAGTGGTCTGATAGATATGGAGCAGAGGCGTTTATATCAAAGCCAGAATTTAAGTCGGCAACTATTTTTGAAGAAGACCTTGCTATTATCGAACTTAACAAATCAGAGGTATACTTCAACAAACCCATAAATGTAGGTATGAGTATCCTAGATCTAGCCAAAACAATCCATTATGGCTATATGGTCCCCAAGCTTGGCGAAAATTGGACATTATTATACACAGATACTGATTCCCTAATATATGAAATCATAAACAGAGATACTTATGGGTTAATAAGACGGGATTGTAGTAAATATCTTGACGCCAGCTATTATCCTTCCAAAAATAAATATAAAATACCCGAAGTAAACAAAAAAGTGCTGAAATGATGAAAATCAAGCACGAATCATGACTGACTTCGTAGGTTTAAGATCAAAAATGTATGTAACGAAAATTCTAAGAACTGAAAAAGACAATGAAAAGAAGAAATTAGAATTGAAAACGAAAGGACATACCACAGATGAGATCATCGAGATTATGAAAAACGGGGGAATTACAAAAAAAGGCAAAGGGAGTTAAGAAGGGAGTAATTAAAAGAAAAATTACCTTTAACGACTATGTCCAATGTCTAAAAGAAAATATGGCTAAGACAGTTAATCAAAAATTAATTAAATCATGTCTACTTAGTAGAACAACCCAAAGTTGGTTTAGATCCTCATGATACTAGACGTAACATTTTAATAGGTAGTTACAATACTCTCCTATGGGGATATTATAATTGAATTTTATGCATATTTAGATTTATTTTTACAGTGTTAAATTATATAATCGCATTTATGATATTTTAATTTATTTAGTTTTAATGTATTTATTCAATTTAATGTAGGTTTTAAAAAACATATTATCATAATATTTCTATAATTTTCTTATCACGTAATTTCTGTCATATGTAAGCCATTGTTATAAAGGAATTAAAAACTGATACGAAACTACTATCTGGGATGCGTGGAGAAAGAAGAATACTACAGGTAAAACATGTATTATATTAAATAATTAAATTATGTATTTTATTATTCTTAAAAATATCTGGTGTTGGTGGTCTCATATCGATAACATAACCGTCAGGCAGAAAATATCGTTCGTCATTTGTCATCTGTCAATCAGCGAATATCAGTCACCTAATGCACATGCGCCTGTGAACGTTTACGTGATCCAAGTGCTCCTACTACCCTTGGTCAGCCAAATGACCTTGAAACGCTCACTTTTCCTTTATGGGCGATTAACATAATATTGCTGTGCCAGAACTCCTATAGTATATCTACTGAGAAAGATAGAAATGTTTGGTAATAAAGGTTGGCAGCACTGTTAGAACATCCAATGAGACTAGCAAATTACCTTACCTTGTTTGTATTAAATGTTTACCTTTAACTCCACCTTAATCTTAAATGGATAGGAGCGCATATTGTCCTTGCCTTTGATTAAATTGGGGTCATCGTTAAATAATTATAAAAATACTCTCTATTAATAGGCATTTACCTAACAAGTGTGGAAAATTAATTTTCCTGCACGAGGACGCCGCGCCGGTGAATTAGCCGAGTGCGGAAAAACATTTTCCAAAAGTGTTAGGTACAATAGTTTTTCTACAGACATGCGGGAATAAGTACATAGTATTAAAGTATCAGTTTTTATTAAACTATAACAAACAAACTATTATATATTTACAATTTACAATTTCATACGCGAAACTTGTAGAAAGCAAGGGCGAAGACGGAAGCGAATTCTCCTCGGAATTTTTTTCTTTAGAACATGGAATTTGGTTGGCTATGCGTTTTTTGTCCCCCATGGATTCGTCCACATGTGATTCTGCAACTTTTATCGATTGCCATCCCCCGAGACGTTTCAAATAAGTAATATCCACTCCAGCGTCGGCCAACAGAGTAGCCGAAGAGCGTCTATAATAACAGTGTCCAGTAAAGGTCTCTGGATTTGGAAGTATCAAAATAGCAGCCACGTCCGATGGCATCTTACCAAACTTATTAATGGCAACAGCTTGAGTAGTACATTTACCTTTTTGGATATTGACAAAGAACCTGGGACGCAGAGACATGCACTTCCTGATTAAATTAAGTTTTTTTTCTCCGGTTTGAACAAAGCTTCTACTCTGGTGAGTCTTGCTATCTGGTATTTTCACCAGAAACAAATCTTCTTCTTCGACTACGTTTTCACACAACAGATAAGTCAATTCTTCATGCCTACAGGCTCTAGCGATTCCAATTATTATAGTTGCGACTTTGATTAGTAAATAAGTATCGTCAGGCGCAACGCTTAAAAATTTTTCAACATGTTTGGTGTAACAAAATAGACTTTTTAGAAGAAAAAAGTTTTGAAATTTTGGTTGTGAACTCCCAGGTAGGAACCCAAATACAAATCCGAAGAGTTCCCGCTTCGTCCCCTTTTGTTCAAAAGCCCACCCCCAAATGTGACCTCACGACGTTTTTCGGCATTTTTCTCGTAAACCGTAAGTTCGACGATAAAATGTTATAGGACTTATTATATTCTCCATAAAATTCTTCATAATAGTATATTATGATATAAGTGTATAAGAGGGCCTTTAAAGCACGCGCGACATATTTCAAAACACGACGCGCAGCGGAGTGTTTTGTAAGTCGCAAGGGCTTTAAAGGCTCTTATACACGTATATCATAGGCTATTTTTTATTACGAATGCATCATTATCTCAAAAATGTTTTAAATATCAAACTAAAGGGATATATTGACGAATATACTAATCTGTCACATGACATGATCAAATGTTTCTATAGCAACCTTTAAAAAAGTAGACGCATCATAAATATCATTTTAAGCACGCTGCAGCGTGGGATAATCGTTGATTATGATGCATGCGTAATAAAAAATTTATTATATAATGTCTTTGCGTATTTCCCACCCAACGCTCATAAATGACCTTGGAAAATAAACATTTTTCTAAGCGCGAAGACAAAAATGAGCTCAGCGCCGCGCTGTCATTGGCGGCGATTATCTCGAAAAATATTAGTGTGAGCAAAAAAAGGTATAGAATGAAAATTGAAGAGCAGGTCTTTCTCTACAAGGTCCACATTGAATAAAATATTTGTGAGAAGGTGTTAGTGGTCAAATGATAATTTTTTACCTGTGAATTTTGTACTTTGTGCACGTTTCCACACCACCCTTATTGATGTAGAGCTCTCGGCGCGTTTTTTTTAAGTGGTTTCCCCTATAGGCCTATTCCACTAATAGAATATAACTATATAATCATCTGCCTCTGCAAGGTCGTCCTCCACGACTGGATTTAAACAACTCTGCGCATGACAATTCGAACACATTGTTGAGCACAATGAATAAAGAATAGGAAGGAAGGAGCAAAAGGCATATTGACATTAGACCGGATTGGTTCTTGCATATGGCGACCCAGATTACCAGTGGCGTCTCCTAAAACGATTGCACAACAAAAAAATAAATACTTATACTATGTATTTATATAGTTTTGTTGTTTATCACTTACTGGTACAGTGATCTCAAAAAAAGTTATAATTTATAAATATTGCCAACATGTATATAAAAATCACCGATCTATATGGAGATCGGTGATAAAAATACGTGCGTATTTTGCAGATCATATAAATGTTTTTACTTTGCTAGATACTTTAGGTATATTCGAAATATAAAAATTAAATTCCTTAGGATAAATTTCAGATGTGTAAACATCATTTTATTAGCTAAATACCTATGTAAAGAAATCTTGGGAAAATACCAAGGAAAAGTGGTGTGTGAAAAATTTTTGTTTTCCCTATAATATGCTCTATGTTTTCCCATTAATTTTTTGGAAAAATATACCTGTTTTCTAGGTTAATAGGTAAAGTGAGTTTTAAATAAATAACATCACCAATTGACAATTATTCTAAATTACATGAATAATTATTACATGATGGTTACGAGGTATGTAAAAAGCAGCACTTATCCGAAAAAGAAAGGCGACTTTCTGGTTTTTTTTTTCGATAATTTTTGTATCTAAATGTAAATGTAAACATATAAGTTTAGGCACCTGAAATTTACATACAGAAGTTTAATTTTTATATTCGAAATGGAAAAGTATCAAACATAACGTTAAAAATGCTATCCGTTAAGTCCTATAGCTTGGCCTTTAAAATAACACTAAAATATCTAATAAATTAGTCGGCCTTAAGATATTTTGTAAAATTGTCTGTAAATTGCTGTCATTTACAATTTTTTGGGGATTTTTCTTTCCAGTAATGCTTTTTTAGTAATGAAACGACTGAGTAAATAAAATGAAAACGAATTTTTGCTAAGTTGGGGTTGGATTCGTTTTAAATAAGGCGTTATGTTTGGGTGCTTCATACGTTTTGATGGTATTTCTTGTGTTTAAAGCTATTTTTTGCGATTTACTTCGATTTAGAACATTGTTTATTTCATTAGTAATATTATTGTAGATATTGCGTTAATTCATATAGTGTTTACTTAGATATTTAGTGGTAAAGGTGTGTATTTTGGATTAAAGAAGCAAATAAACATGGTTAGTTGTGCAGCTTGTGGCCCTTCTAAAACTCCAACAAATTCAGAACTTGGAATATCATTTCATCGGTAAGTAGGTACCTACTTTACCCCTTATTTTTCTGGTTTTTACCAGTTAATAAAGCAAAATAATTATAAATTGTCTAATTGTTAACAAATAGGTGACAGATCTAATTATGGGCGTACCCGTAAAAATATAGCATCAAAAATCAATTTTTGCAAGAACATTGGACAGTGCTAAAAGTAATAAATACTTTTCTTTTATACTTGACATGTTAAAGTTTATACTGCCAATAAACTGCTAAAATTAGTTATTTGAATATATTTGGGCATTTGAAATGCAAAAATATGCAAAATATGGTTAGATAATGGTGGGGTAGTTTTGAAGTGTGCTTCATATTAAAAAAAATATGTACTACCTAATTTTATTGAAGAAGCACCCTTCAAAACTAACGCACTATTCTCTAACCATATTTTGCTTATTTTTGCATTTCAAATGCCCAAATATATTCAAATAACTAATTTTAGCATTTTATTGGCAGAATAAACTTTATGTCAAGTATAAAAGACAAGTATTACTTTTAGCACTGTCCAATATTCTTGCAAAAACTGATTTTTAATGCTATATTTTTTACGGGTACGCTCATGATTAGATCTGTCACCTATTTGTTGACAATTAGACAGTTTATAATTTTGCTTTATTAAATGGTAAAAAACAGAAAAATAAGGGGTAAAATACCTACCTACCGATGAAATGTTATTGCAAGTTCTGAATTTGTTGGAGGTTTCGAAAGATCACAAGCTGCACAAGTAACCATGTTTACTTTGCTTCTTTAGTCCAAAATACACATTTTTACCACTAAATATCTATATAAACACTATATGAACTAACGCATTATCTACAATAATATTACTAAACAAATAAACAATGTTCCAAATCAAAGTAAATCGCAAAAATAGCTTTAAACACAAGAAATACTATCAAAACGTAGGAAGCACCAAAACATAACGTCAGAATGTGTCATATTATGGTTCCTCCGCAGCCTCCTCGATATCTCAGGAGTTCGTCGCACGTATTAAGTGCCAAACGGCGCATAAGCTCCTTCCTTTCTCTTCTTTATTCTTTGGTTGAGCAGCCCAAGCCAAATTTCACACAGCTGCATCTCTTTCCACATCCCTTTTTACAGCCGCAGGAGCTGAAGAATTGAGCTGACGCCTGAGTCGTAAGCACTGGCATCAGAATTTTGTTAATTTTTCTTCAGCCCCATTCAGTTGTATTTAAAGTTCTTCCTCGCCACGAATGAATCTGATGAAAAACCCGACAGTAATTTTGTGCTAATGCAGCATATGTATAGGCGGTAGTCTAGACAAAATGACTGCGTGACTCGATTTGCCAACTAACTTATTAAATGGAATGAACCGATAGTTATTTAAAGATTTCTCATTTCGGGGTGCCTTATATAAGGGAAGCGTAAATTTCTCCCCAGCTCTTGCAATGTCATCTTTTGTCGATGAAGGATTATTGAATACGGCGATCACTTCTTTAAAATCGTTTCTCGAACTCTTGGAGTTCACAACCAAAATTTCAAAACTTTATAAATTTTTTCTTCTATACGTGGTTTTTACGGCTAATTTGCTTACATTATCTGTTCGTAGTTTAAAACTTTAGACTTTTTTGTTCTAAAACCTACCATTTTCTTTTTTAAAAAAGCAATCAATTTAAAATGCCTGCTAATATCAACGTTTTTCTTAATTTCTAGCATAGATTTCACTATTGAGTACTTAGATCACATTGTAGAAGGGTGAAAATTCTTTGAAATGTCTTGAAAGTA
>MU189034.1:5243-31943 GCA_016904865.1 Pissodes strobi | reverse complement strand
AGCTTAAAAATCTAAGTTTAAACTTAGAATTTTGAGTTTCAGTTAGGGTTCCTGCTTCGAACTGAGAATTATGAGTTTGAGCACAACATTTTAAGCTCGAACTTGAAATTCCAATGCTGCAGGTTTCCAGGTTTAAAATCAAAATTCAAATATTTCTAGTTTAAATTCAGAATTCCAAGTTTTGAGTTCGATTTTTTTGTGCCCGTAGGACAAACGGGTCATTCAAAGACAAAAAAAAATTGACAGCAGTTCAAAATTTAAATTTCTACTCCAAACGTGAAATTTTAACTGGGCATTACGAGATACAGCTCAGAAGTTCGAGCTTAAAGCAGGAACTGCAACATTTCTATTTATTTTGAAAATTTCGAGGGTAATGTTCAAGATTGAAGCTATAACCTAGTTAAACTAGGTTGGATTAGTTTAAAGTAAGAATTCTCAATTTAAGCACTGAATTTCAGGATATAAGTTTGATTTTCTTTGTTGTTGCAAGAGAACATATAGTTTAATCGAAAAAAAATACATGAATAATTCTAAGTTCTGCTGCGAATGTTTTAGGATCAGGACCCGAACTTAAACTCTAAAAATTTTAGCCTGAAATTGTGACTTCCATCTCAAAGTGCCTGTTTCGAACCAGGAATTATGAATTTAAATTTGAAATTTTGAGTTTAAAATCAGAATTTGAGCTTACCGGCATTCCTAGTGGAAACTGCACGTTTCAACTGCTGCGAATGTTTTAAGACCAGAACCCCGAGCTTAAACTCTGAAAATTTTTAGCCTGAAATTGTGACTTCCATCTCGAAGTGTCTGTTTCGAACCAGGAATTATGGATTTAAAGTTGAAATTTTGAGTTTAAAATCAGAATTTGAGCTTGTCGGTATTCCTAGTTAAAACCCCATGTTTTGAGATAAATTTTCTTATGTTTTTACGAAAAAGTATAAAGTCCACTGAAATACAAAGAAATAAGCATAATTTCGAATTCAAACGTTATATTTCTACTTCAAACCTAAAATTTTCAGTTTAAGCTTAGAATTCCGACGTCAGGATCACGAGCTTAATTAGGCTTAAGATTTTCGATTTAAACTCGTAATTTACAGATCGAAAAAGATTTTAAGCTTTGAGTTTGATTTTCTTTGTTATTGTATGAAAGCTCAGAGGTGCCGTTAAAAGACAACAAAAATAAAACAGAATACCAAGTTCCAACGCGAAATTTCTTCTTCAAGCTTAAAGTTCTAAGTTTAAAGTTGGAATTTTGAGTTTCAGTTAGGATTCCTGCTGCTTCAAACCGGGAATTTGAATACAAAATTTTTAGCATGAACTTAAAATACCAATACTGCAGAATTCCGAGTTTAAAACAAAAATCCAAAGAATGATGCTGAAATTTCTAGTTTCAATTCCTTGCTCTCGAATTTCCGAGCTTGAACCCAGTACTTTGAACCCACAGTCGGGATTACGACGTCTACAAGGATTGATGTTGGAATCCAATTTTGGGCTTAATTTTTTAGGTTCGTCAGCGCAGAAAGGCTAGTGAACGACATATCGAATTTAATCTCAGCATTTTCAGTCTGAACTCGGAATTTTGAGTTTAAACTCCGGATTCTGCTTTCAATATAATAAGCCTCTTAGCTCAAGAAATAGGTGCGGACGAACAAAATTCCCAGTTCAGACTTAGTTAGTACTCACAATAATAAATACATACCTAATGATATGATTCCAGTACTTGGATCCATAGAAAACGTTTGCTGTTCATTTCCCGCTACTATTGTGTACCTCAGATTATTTTGATCGATGTCGTCGAGGTCACTGGCTTTCACAATGATGACAAACTGATCTCTTTTGGCAGACACAGACACGCCACAGGCGTAAGAGGATTGCTCGAATTTGGGCGGGTTATCGTTCATATCCAAGACTATAAAAAGTCATAATTAATTACCATCAATAACTAATCAAACAAAGATTTTTTATTTGAGTTGTCTTTTTATTGGTGTAAATTTGACGTACCTAGGTAGGCCTAGGCTGCCTTACAACAAGAACAAACGATAATTTTTTTGAATGAGCTTTTTGCTCAAAATAATAAAGAAATGATTATGATCATACATGCACAAAACGAGGTAAAATTACGTTGAAAAAAGCACCCTCTCAAACTCTCACCTCTAACCCACACATGTGCCGTGCTATTCAAACTGGGCACCCCCTGGTCGGTGGCCACCACTACGAAGTGATGCTCGCTGGCGATCTCGTGGTCCAGGCTTTGCTTCAGATAAACCTTGCCCTCTCTCTCGTCGATGTAAAAATAGTCAGTAGCATTGTTATGTTTGTCTTTTTCTATCGAATAGAATATTTTTTGGTTGAGTCCGGTATCGTTGTCGTGGGCCACGACTTTGAGGACGTAGGTACCAAATTGGGCCGCCTCCGATATGGATATGTTGTAGGACTCTTGCGAAAACTCGGGAGGGCAATCGTTGACGTCCGAAAGGACTATGGAGACCTGAAGTAAACAAATTTAATATATTAATGCAGCTATAGTCGGGCAATTATTGGAGGTTAAGGTTGAATTAAAATTGACTGTTTTCTTCGGACCAGAGGTTCAAAGTAATTTTATTTTTTGCAACACATTCGTAAAACATGAAGATTCTCACAACAATCACATAATACTTATTGAGATTTAATTTTAAATATTAAATTTTATACATAGAAAATGACTCAGAAAGTGGTACGGCTGTGCCTGGCATTGTAATGAACCGGAGTTGGTAACTGATTCTGATTAGATTGTTTCAACAAATTATTTCATAATTTATTTTAAATTGATTCAAAAATAATTCCAGTTGGTACTAGCCCGCCAAGAGAGAACATTCAAATAAAATAATAATTTCATTTAAAAAATACAATTTTAATTGAAATTTAAATTTCGAGAAATAATGTCCGAACCGCGTCTAAAGTTAAATTATTTTGTCTAAGGAAAATTCAGGAAAATGTACAATAGTACCTCTCATATGCCTTAATAATATTCCAAATAAGTGGTATTGTGTTTGACTTCACCAGAACCGAAATAAGGCTCGAAGTGCAGCCGACTTATTTTTGTTTCGACTGCATTATAACGCGAAGTTAGATGAACTAACTACAAGAACCATCACCCACTAGTTGCACGCTTCACAAAGAGGCCCCCCCTAACATTTGGCTCTAAAAAGAAAACCTTGGCCAGGGCGCGTTTCCATTTAAAATATTTATCGAGCAAAGACCTGGGATCAGAATGCAAAAGTCATGTTAACTGGAATAACCAATTTTAATTATTCTAATTTGGAAGACTCGGCGATATTAAAACTCAGGTTGGAATTGACAAAACATGTTAAAACGCTAATTGCCACATTAAAATTTTCGGCGACTTAGGAATTTTAAGTGTTCTTAGCTGGGCTGGTGTTGAATCCAGATTTTTCGAGGAGTAAAACAAGCCTTGAAAGATTGTATAAAAAGCTAAATATCTTTGGGAAAGAGTTAGCCAGAAATATTCTTCACGCCCGATAGCACGTTACTATGTCCAAGAGGGGCCTCGAAAAATTAGTCTGAAAAATAGCCTTGCTCTGTACTTTCAAGATTAATACAATTAACACATATTTTTAGAGGCAACATTTGAGGTAATTTATTCTTCCCTGTGAATAACATAATATAGTAGATAGTTTTGTAATATACAGAGTACCCCAGAACTAATGGAACATGGGGTAACTGGAAATATTATACCTTACAATAGACCGTTTGAGCCAATAATCACTTATTATTATTATTATTCGTTCAAGAAATACAGGACTTTTAAAGGGAATATTTAACTTTGGAAATACGCAAAAATTCAAAAAAGTTTGAAAAGGGTTTGAATTGAGTATTGATCGAGAAATATGATTATGATTCTCATTACAGTTTACAGGCTCTTATAGATCAATAAATTCATCCTGGATTGTTTTGCCCTTGACATTTGGGCTCTTTTGGTCATAAATTATACAAAGTTATTTTGAAGTTAAAAATGTAAGCTTCATTATACAATACAGTGAAACTATACCTACCTCACTACACAACGCTTACCCCCCATGTTGAGACACCATAGAAAAACTATTCAATATATAGAAAGACATATTAATAATATGTGAGGAAGAGGGATAATTATTCACATTATTGCATTTGGACAATACCTTGTATGAAATCAAAATCTATCAAACTATAAAAGGTTGAGCTTTGGTTGATTTAGCATAAAAAGTTACATAATAATAGTTTGGGAGGAAAATTGCATCTTTGGAATAATTCACTTCATTCGTAATCCAACTAACTCTTTATCTAAGCTTGCCAAGCTTACAGCATGTATTAAGTTATATGTAAGTGCAACTTACCGGAACTTCTGCATACACTCCAGACACTGAATCCGTTGCCCTTATCAATAGTTCATATTGGGGAGTCTGCTCAAAGTCCAGCTCATCAACCACCGAAATTACACCTAAAATAACAGTTGTATAGCAAAAATCGTGTATGGTTTTTATGCATGCAAAACAGACACTGCGGAACAAAAATCACATAAATTAGAAATTACTAGGTTTTAAGCACGAGCCGTGCGGAAATATGCCGAGGTTGAAATAGTATATTACATAACAAGTGGTGAAATTTCTAGTATTGTACACTATGTTTCCTAACCGCCAATGAAAAGGACACAAAAAGCACTCGCTAGATTCGTAAGAAAACTATTATTATCACACGCGTATTGAAATCAACTTTTTAACACTTGTTGGATGGCACTGATTGTGTCATCTATTCAAAGAGAGTCGTATTGAAAATACTCTTCAACACGTGGTGATTTAAGGCATTTTCTTTTCATAACATATATATACACCGAATATAACGTGCCCAAGCCTTATCTATAAAAACAAAGTTATAATATACAACAATGTTTCAATAAACGTGTAGGTAAATAAATCATTAACTATTCACAGTACATTAAAAAATAATTCAGCGTATGAATGAACCTTTTTAAATGATTTCTAAACGTTTTTCAATAAACAAAATATGCACAATGTCCTAGTTAAAACGCTGATAAAGTACTTTTTGGGGTTATACGCTTTATATTTCCCTTATAGTCTATTCAGAAATGTTTGACAGCACACAACCTCAATTATATCGCATAGAGCAGGTGCAAAGGCCATTTATTTGCATGCAGAGGGGACTTAATAATTTTATAAGTAAAATATGCTTTTGCATAAAAATTAAGGTAGTTTTTATCTGTTTTACATGCAATGGATAAAGGGAACATGTTCGGTCAAGTATAGCACCAGTAGAGGAAGGCAGGAGGGTGAGACTGACCATAACTAATTAAAGTATGTCTTTATTGTGTTATATTCTTTATTTCAAGTGGGTTTGCAACATTATCCATGACTGTTATTACTAAGAAATAAGGTAGTTAGAAGTTGGGCGACTTTTTTAATTGATTAATTTGTGGTTCTGAAAAGAACTGATGTTTTTGAATTATGCTCGTTTAAACTTCGAGGCCATCATCAATCGATTCAAAAGAGTCATCCGAAGATTCTAAGGAAATAACAAGTAACTGTACAGTTTGTTCCCTAAGGTTGTCAGATCTCACATTCTTTGCTCCTCCTTTATTGCATGATTCATATCATCTAGTCAGTTTTGTTCGGTGATTTTTTCTTTCAATTAATAAGTCATAAGTTCAAATACTTCTTCTGATTTGGAATTTCTGACCTTGCCTCCGGTCAGGAAAAGTTCAATAAAAAAGAGAACAAAAGCGACAGATCAGCGACAGCGAAGTCAACGTGGTCAACATAAATGAAGCAGATAACAAAAGCGATGGATGAACTGAAGTTACAAGGAAAAGATATCGTAATAACAATCAAAATCGTCCTCCCCCAAAATTGGGAACCAAAGAACAGGTATCAACCCTACAACTTACTGAAAATTACACATGGCTTTTTGTTTCTGGCTTTGCCCCATGCACAAATTCACAAAACATATTGGACTACTTAAGAAGTCAAAAAGTAGATAAAAAATGCATCTGTGATAAAATGAAAACCAGAAAAGATAACCTTAGGACCTTCTTTAAGTTAGGGTACCCAAGGAACTTGTGGAGGAAATAGACAATGGAGAGATGTGGCCAGTAGGCACTTTCGTAAACCATTTTATCAACATACAGAACCAAAACCCAAGAACAAAGAAGACCATGCAGCTGAAAAGGTAAACACCTTTAAAAAGTTAGCGGTGCTGCACATGAATATCCGCTCTCTAAGGAACAAGATAGATGAATTAGAAGCCTTTATCATATATAGGGATCTAGACATAATCTGCCTCACAGAACATTGGCTACAGGTTGACGAGATGGACGCAGTTTCACCCTAGGGCTTCAAGTTGGGATCTTACTCCACTAGAGAACAAGGCATCGGTGGTGGAACAATCATTTTTATTAGGGATTCTCTTAATTTAAGTGACATTAATTTTAATATTAAAAACATAAATATATTTATTTTCACAGTATATAGGTCCCCTTCAGGTAATTTCGGCACCTCTTGGAATCCTTGGAGGGGCTGTTGAGCGAGGCTGCGGTAAGCGGTAGGGTGGTCGTCACAGGTGATTTTAATGTCCACTTGGGTGAGGCTGACACTTTTGCAGAGCAACTTTGCGACTTGTTGACTGGCTTTGGATCAAAACAAACCATATTCGAATTAACTCGAAACAGGTATTGCTTGGGCAATATCTTTGTTAACTCTGATCTTGAGGTCAGCTCTGCCGAGGTCATGGATGTTGGAATCCCTGATCATACGGGCCTACAGATGGAGGCGCAGGTTGAAACTGTCACCGGTTTCACTACAGAAACCAAAGTCTGTAGGTCATTAACTCAATTGGACTCTCACTTGTTTCATGACAAGATAAGCGATGTGTCATGGGATTTCATTGCTGGCATTTTCCATGATGTTGAGCAGAAATTTGATACATTTCTAACAACCTTAAAAGAAGCTTACTTGGTTCCTTCCCTGAAAAAATATCTTTAAAATAAGATCAGATCAAGGTGGAAGGAACGGAGATTAATTTAATAATAATTTAAGGGACATGCGTGAGCATGTGGGACTTCTAAGGGATTTAAACAAACAATATAAGTGTTTTTGAGCACCAATATAAAGCATATAGAGCTGTTTATAAGACTGCTAATAAAAATGCTAAAAAAGCTGCAAACGATAACATCTAAAAATCCAGAGCTCTGTGCTTGAAAATTAATAAATCCAATAAATAAATATCTTATCTTCTGATGACTTTAATGATTTCTTTTCTAGCATTGCTCAGAGCATAGTAAAGGACATTCCTATCATTCCAGGTGATCCTATTGATTATCTCCGAGCACTCACGCCAGGATGGTCCTGGGTACTGGTCAATAAATTTTGTTAATCATCTATCCTTAAACATAAGAATCCTATGTATAGGAGCAAGCTTAAAACGATTCTAACTGAGAATGCCTTTTATTCAACTGATGAGTTTTTTAATTTTAATTTTTAGTTTTTGAGTTTTTTTTATGGCAGTGGCACATAAAGGAAGATCCTATGGCGCTCGACGAGCGGTGTGTGTGCTGAGATCTTGATTGACACGGTTCTTAAATAGTTGTAGGTTGTAATAAGTGGGAAACAGATGTCCTGAGAGTGAGTTCCACAGTGATGTAGTGCGCCAGACAAAGGAGTTATTGTAAAGCAATGTTCTAGGTGTTTCCAGTTGTTCGACGAACTGGTGCGCTCTTGCCGTCTGTCGTGACTGTCTGACAGGAGTTTCCAGGGGCGGGATCAGACGGGCCAAATCCTGGGAACATCTGCCGTGAAAGTATCTATAAAACAGGGACATCTCGGCCACATGTCTGCGGTGTTCCAGACTATCCAGATTCCGGGTCAACTCGGGGTCTCCTACGAGACGCACAGCTATCTTCTGAATGGAATCCAGCAGCTTTAGGGTGTGCTTTGATGCGGCACCCCAGATGTGTGAGCAATATTTTAAGCACGGTCTTATTTGCGCTTTGTAGAGCAAGAGCAACTGCTGCGGTGTATAGAGTTTTTTGTTGCGAAATAGCGCACCAAGCTTCTGGAAGGAATGGTCGATCCTATGTGTAGGAACAAGCTTAATATTATCCTAATCTATGTGACTGATCAAATAATTTTTTTTTAGATTTTATAATTTTAGATTCTGATATTTTTAGTGCCTATCTTGGAAACTGTAAACTACTTATTTTAACCAGTTTTAACTATGTTTTTTATGTATGTGTAATATCTTTCTGTTTTGGTTTTATGATGGAAATTTTCATTATTGGTAGAAAGGTTATATATATCAAGAATTTTAATATTAAGGTTAGTATCTCCACATATTTTATCTGACGTGTGTAAACATTTATTGTATCTGACATGAATAAATTGAGTTTGAGTTTGCTTTAAAAGTAATATTATTTCTAGCCAAATAAACTCAATGGGAATTGATTCGCAATGACATGTGGTAGTCGCAGCACTTTTATTTCGCATTCTCTAGCAGTCTTAGCAATAACGCATTTCTCAAATTTTTACTTATAATCTGCAGCAATTTAAAAAAAAAAATCTTCTTTGATTTCTTCCAAGAGATTCGCGGCAAGTTAGTCTTGGAGCCTGATATTATCCATCACAAAAATAGTATTTTCTGGAATAACATTTGGAGAAAATATTCTAAACATCGGCAGTCATTTCCTCATCATAATCTACAGTCGATTTTGATTGGAATGTTAGCTAAACACTATTTAGAAAATCCCTATCACTTCCAATATGTATTATTATTAGCCTATGTCCTTGGCCCGAAGGTATTTTTAAACCTGTTTATAAGCCTAATGCATGGAAAATGCCTTGAAGAGTTTTAAGTCATTAAGCCATGTTCCTTCCGAGTAAAAAGCCTTTTACCATCGCTTCTATATTGTCGAATATCCCTCTGCTAGCCGATGGTCTTTACGCCTGCGCTGTGTGGTATAATTGAGGTTGCGCGCTGTCAAACATTTCTGAATAGACTATAGCAGTCGTAATTAACGATATAAACGCACCGGAAATTCCCTAAAAAAGCTATCTTAAGAAGAATAGGTACGGCGAGAGACTTTTCTTTAAAATGTTTATCACCTTTACCTATTTTATGATTTCTAACTCATAATATGTTACAAATACGGAGAAATCTTAAAATTAGTATTTTCGTAATGAAAAGAAGCATGCTGTTAGTTAAAGGTGTTAGGGAAGCATAAATGCGGAGTTAGTGCTATCTGCATAGGCGTAGAATGAATATTTATGTTTATTTTAAATACGAAATAAGGCCATTGCTACCCCCATGCGTAACTTTTTATTACAGTGTCAAATAGGAGTTGCAAGTTTGGGTTACTATTTCGAAAAAACTGGATGAAATCAGGACAAATTAGTTAACATTGCCCGCGAAAACGCTCTTTTTCTACAATTTACTTTTCCCAATTAACAAAGTAATTCATTGAGTCATTTTCTTACCCAAACTTCGTATGCGAAGTTTGAAAAATCTGGGTTAGTTCCGAATTGGTCTAAATTTAGATTTTGTCAGTGAATGACAACCGACAACATTGTTAAGATGTGCTCAGGACTTTATATGCGATATATTAAAATACCTAATTAGCGTTATACACAAATCGACAGCGTTGTATTGTAAAGCATCTCCAATAAATAAACAAATACAATAGCAGGGTTGCCAAGATTATTTTAATTTTGTCTTTGTTCATCAGCAAGAACTATGGGAATAAAATAATAGATGATGTTCATAAGAATACAACCAGACCAGAGATCTTACTTACCCAATAAACATAACTTTTAAACGATAATTCAAGATGCTAGATGCATGAATATAATTTTAAAGTAATATTATACGTTTACCTTTAAAAAATAAATAATTTCCCATAAGATCCAGTGTTATATGCTACACCAAATACGAGGAAAAGTTCAAGCAGGATATCCTTTAAGTAACAGTTTATTATCCGATCGTCCGCATAGTTTTTAGCATTCCATGTAAATAGTCTTTTTAAATGATTGTAAATAATGAGTCTAAAAGGAAATCAGTGAAATTTGAAGCTTTCGTGGAAATATTTGACGTCAAATTGATAGAGCAGTAGGTAAACAATTCCGCCAAGGAATGTGGCTTACCACCCGGTTATCCATAATTTTTAAAACTTTTACACGAAATGAATCATTTGTGATTAGAAATCGATATTAATAGGAATACAGAGGGCGAATTAAATTTGACATTCAAAAAAAAAAACAGACAAAATATCGCAGATTTTTTAAGAGCAAATCGTAAAGAACCATGCGTAAGCTTTTAGGCCGCTGCGCTACTTAAAAAAAATAGTTTATGGTCATCAAAACTGACAAGCCAACCCAAAATAATCAAACCTAACCCAAACGTACCCACACCTCAAATTAAGCGAAAGTAGATAAGTTGCCTTTACATCTTAAACGAAACTAGGGCAGCCAAAAGTAAATTTTCGCACAAATCAAGGAAATTCAATGTGTGCTAGGACTGTACAACTTCATGATTAGTCTTACGCTCGCATATAATTGGGTTCTCAGAGCAGGAGAAAGCATTTTACGCTACCCCGCTCTTTGTTCGCTGATAATTTTATTTAGAGCAACCACATGTGTGACCCCTTTCCCCTTTCCGGAGGACAGATATTTTACAAACGTGTGACAAATCACTACAACAAGACGTGAATGCAAATTACTGGATTTTTACCGTAATTAATAGGTGGAGTTTAATACGCTATGTAATGTGACCAATGATACCATTCTTGTGTGTATCGTATTTTCAAATTTAATCTATGTTTTAAACAAATCACAATGATCAAGAAAGCTGATAATTCTTGACATATTGTAAATTTAAGTATTAGTAATCAAATATATTGTAATTTTTTGACCCATACAAAGGCTGGAAAACAAACTTATCACGGCACTAACCCAGATAAAAGTTCAATCCTGCATACAGATGCAGCAACGTGTAGCATCGGATCACAATGGTCCTTCTCATACCATAGCCTACATCAGCAGAAGCATATAGGACAGCGAGAAGAAATACTCCGTAAGCGAACTAGAGTTACTCAGCATAGTATGAACATTAGGGTAACCGATACTGATCACTATGCCCTTTATTGGATGAACCTGTCAAAGAAATCAGGCGACACCTGGTAAGATGGGCTTTAAAATTGGCAGAGTTCGATTATATAGAAGATGTAAGGACAATGATGCTGACTGTATGTCGCGCAATTCAGTACTTTCATTAGTGGTACAAGAAGAAGAGCAAGCCCCAACAAGCATCGAGATTGCAGACTTGCATCTTGACGATCCAGTCACTCCCATAGCAGCTAGATCAAGGGCAAATAACTTCAGAGTTTTAACTAGTACTCTATATAAGGTAAATGTTTAGAAAATGTTTTGGTGGTACCCAAGTCCCGATCTAAGAATAATGTGGAGGCTATAGCCATCAATGTGTGGGCACCTTGAACTTAGCAAAACCCTAGAGAAGATAAAAACAGATTTTTTTTTGATGATGGAAGATATAGGTCGCATGCATGAACTGCCAAGTAAGAAAATGATTAGGTTTTCATTAGGAATTGAGGCAACCCGCCTAATTAAAATATTATTATATTAGACCTTATACATTCAGTTTTGGAACACCCTACATATATGTAAAGAAGGAAAAAGAGAAAAACAAGTCATAAATTGAAGTCGGGTTTTGCGAGGTTTTTTCTAGGGGATTCGAAAGGGTATCGCTCGAGAACGGAGGATAGATAGTCAAAAGCCGGCGCAGTGTACGGTTTATTTTGGAGAATTCTTTTGCTTCTTGTTGTAACATGTCATTAGAGGTCAGTAAAATGAAATTTATATTATTGTTATTGACATAATTTGCACAAGTATTTCTTTTATTCTCATGGATAGTTTATATTTGATGGCATAACATATGTACATATTTAATGAAATCGTTTTATGCTGTGGATAACACTGCTTTAAATGATAACAAAAATGTTTTGTTTGCTGTCTTTTCGTGCTGGAATTTTGGTTTTAGTATGACTGTGATTGCCAGTAAGAGCTTTTGTGAAATTACAAACATTTTTCTACCCTGACGGGTGAATATCCTAGTTATAAATGAAATGATCATTCCAGATATAATGCCTCAAATTGCAACTAAATAGCTGGGTAGCTTCCGTAATCCAGGACCTCAGTACCTGCCAGCGGCGTCTGGCTAATAACCACTCTTCGGTAGTCTAGTGATTATCACATCCGCCTGACAGGCGGGAGACTCGGGTTCGATTCTCGGCCGGAGAGCTATCTCTTCATCGCTTAGATGTACTATTACGAATGTTGAACTACGAATTGTGACGCGAGAGACAGTACTTTAATTAATTATTATATTAATAAAGGTTATACAGCATAATTGGGTTTAGGCATTTAGATTGAGGGTTTCTCTGCCATACTCTTTCCCCTCGTGAATTCCAGGCTGAGCCATGCACGTTTTTCTCTAATAATTTGGCACGTTTTCTCTAATACATTAGGTGTATTAGGAATCTGTCATTTACTTTACATGACGCACCTTTTTCTCAAGTTTCCCTAATTTTGTTATAGTCGAGGGCATTCCGAGTAAGTTAAATTGCGCAAGAGAAAATAATAACACAACGTAGGTATTGGTTACTATGTATGTAATACTACAGTATATAAGAAATAAAAGTGAAAAGTTTCAACCTGGAAATTATTACGCTTAATTTATAAAACTGCTTGACAGCAGTTATGCTAAAATAACAGCACCAAAGATCAAGCAAAGCTCAGAAGCTTTTAACTTGGCCCAGTGTAACTCTGTAAATACAAGTTCCATTCATCTAATACATCTTCCCTCTGAGTGTCCCGAAAACCTTTCGGTCAAGCTTCCCTCCGGAAGGTCCTATACCCGCTTCGGACAAGTACCATTTACAGCAAAACCCCTCTGATGGTTCTACAGGGAGACATTTATTAGTTAACCTAACCTGATGAAATTGTCCTTAAATAACGTCAATTTCAGTCTTCATTTAAAAGATATTAGAGAAATTAGTTGCCATCGAAATGACATGCCCATCACGGTTCTCTGTCCGAATTTTCAACAATGATATTTGGTGAATATTTCTAATCTTTGCCAGTAGATTCTTTTTAGATTTATTATTATCAACAAGCTAATAAGGTTGCAAAATAGAATGACGATCGGATAGTTGACAAGGACCCTTGGGTTAATTGTTTTCTTACTTCTCCACTATTTGGACGTCAAAACCTTTACGAAAACTTGAAAATCTCAAATCTCCGCCAATGGAATCCAATGCAATTTATATTTCTAAGAAACTAGAAAGGCTATAAACAATTATCCCCTTTTAAAGCCAAGCCATGTTGGGGACACGTTTTTTTAATGTTTGGAAAGAAATACCCATACGTTAAACCAAAATGCTACTAAAGAAAAAGGAAAGCGCTACGCCCATGCAAAAGATATAAAAAACAAACAGTGCTTCCGACTAAAATGGAACAAAAAGCGTAGCTCAAATAAATTTAAGGCTAATACTCACAAGGCCCATTGTTACTGTCTGGAGCTGCGAAAAACAAGGGATTTATTAATAATTTGGTTTCTCGAGTGGGACTCTTAAGTTTTTATATTAGGGTTAATAAAGTTTTTGTCAATCGTGTTTGAGTCAAATTAAGTGTTTTATTTAGGCGGGGTTGTTATTAATTACAGAAGCTGCTAAAAACTTTGAAAAGGGGTACCGGCCAATAAATAAGAGCTCTAGTTTGTTTTGCCGACCGTCATAATGAAATTCGGATGCTTTGATGACTGTAGAGTATTTACTTTGAGTCCAAACAATAAGTATGGTCCAGCGTCTAGGTGAATTAAAACTATTATATGGCAAATAGAAATAGAGTGGGAAAGAGCATATTTGTTGCACTAAGACATGGTTATCTAAACTGCAGCGCATTTAAGCAGTTCAATTAACACAATAATTATAATTTAATAATTAAATATTGTTTTTAGCAGCTTCTGCTTTTAATTGTTGTCGGTAGTGAACGTGCCATTACTATGTTAATCTGTTAAAATCAAAGAAATCCAACACCACTCCCAAGTAAAATTAAGTCATTCTCAATAATAATCAATATCAAAATTAAATCGAAAATCAAAAACTCCTACGGGAAAAACACACACCACACACCAGAATACCTTTTTGAGTTCTGTTGGAGCTTATTAGATATTTTAAAAACTCCCTAAGATTTCGATGTCTAAGCTTAGCCCTAAAGGCACGGTTTGATGAAACTAAACAATAAAATTAAATATAAATTACCTTTAAAAATACATATCAAATTGCTCCAATTTTAAATTATTCGAACGTAATTAATCTTACATTTTAAGCGTTAGTGGACGCATTCGACATTAGATGTTTTTAGCTCATATATCTATAAACAATTCAGGGCGATGTTAACACGCTACTTTCTTCTATTCTTTTGAGAAAAAGACTAGCTTCGCATTGAAAATGCGAATGGAGTGCGACAAAGAGCTCAGTCCATGACTGGTCGCTTCGTTGAGGATTAACGCGCGCAATAAATGAATAGCTCATATATCTACAAACAATTCAGAGCGATGTTGACATGCTACTTCTATTATACTTTTAGAAGAAAGCGTGGCTTTGCATTGAAAATGTGAATGGGGTGCGAGAAAGAGCTCAGTCCATAACTGGGCTCTTCGTTGAGGATTAATGCGCGCAATAACTGAATAGCTTACATATCTACAAACAATTTAAAGCGATGTTGACACGCTACTTCTATTTTTCTTTTAGGAAAGAAGGGTGGCTTTGTATTGAAAATGCGAATAGGACGCGAAGTAGAGCTCAGTCCACGACTGGCAGCTTCGTTAAGAGTTTATACTTTTAGTGTATAACCTACTAGAGAATTTTTATTATTGGTAATGGTTGACTCTATAGCTATTTACCTATCTAACAATCTACCTAAAGTGAAAAATAATTAGTTTTAAATAAGACAGTAAAGCAAAACTGCTGGACATATATTGATCATCAAGGAAACTTTTAATCGAAATTTAAGGGTCAATATAAAGGATTTTTGCCAATATTTTTGATAATTTTATATAAATAAAGCATTAGTGTGACAGTTTGTAAATGAATATACCATATAATATCCAAATTTTAGAAATATCTAGTGCAATTTTGTCTAAAGGACCACATTTATTTGGCCGTCCTGTATATTTACTACATGACGAGTTGCACCATTCAACCTATGTATCTATAGGGAAAAGCTGCAAAATAACCTGTGTCAAAATTTTAGGGAAGCTTCTGTACTAAATATCTAAACAATTAAATACAATTTTTATGGCACAGATTTAATATTTGAAAGTTTTCTGATTTAGCTATTCACAGTAGCGAATAAATTAAAATTGGAGCAATTATCGATGGGCTAAAATAATGATAAAAAAAACACCGTAAAGCCATGCGAGTTATATCACTCACCGGTATTAAAATCAAGGGCGAATTCTTCCAGCTCATTGCCTCGGACAATACTGTAAATTAGCTTCCTCGACAAAGGCGATTCGGCCTCAATGGAAATGGACAATGGCGAGTGCAACTCGACGTTTTCTGGCACAGTTTCCGAGTAGAATTGTTTTTTGAATACGGGCATGGAACGGTCTATGACTTTGATGTGCACCGTCACGTCTGTACGACAGGGTGTGATGCCTAATGGAAGAAAATATAAATCAATTTTTTTATATTATATCGTGTGATGTTTGATAAGAATATTTCCTGTTCAAAAACATATTTAAAACAATTTAAACAACCAATAAAATATTTGAAAACATGGATACGTTCGATTTAAGCTATCAACATATATCACCAATCTGAAAGCATCAGTGTTGCCACGCAACGCTGTCAAAATTGACAAATCACAAACAGTGTCTTGGAAAATATATTTTACCTTTATCGTATGCAGCTATCAGTAATTCATATTCTCTGTTATGCCCTTCTAAGTTTTGTTTAATTTCAATGTCTCCCGATTCTCTCTGGACCTTGAACAGTTCACCATGGCCTCTTATTAGTTCGTACCTTACTTCTCCATTCTCTGAACTGTCTAAATCGATGGCGTGGACTTTTGTTATTACCTAGAAAATATAAAATAATTACACTTGTCAGTATTAGTCTGAAAAATTAAGTGTAATAATTCGTTTAATTACTTTTAGACGCACAGCCCACTTTATTATTATTTAAGAGATGGCGCCACAAGTATTGCTTCGCCTTAATTCGCGTAGAGATGCCCATCTACCTAAGCCACAAGCCCCATGGGCACATGGCCCATGGCCTAAATAGTTATGGTGCACTAACTTAAAGTGACCATAATTCTATGACCTCAATGCAGGACATTACATAATAATTGTGAAAATAAGTGCCAAATTTTTTTTGGTGGTATGTTTTAGCACCTTCGCCATTTTATTAAAAAAGGCATAACTGGTAACTGACAGACGAATTTTACTAGCGTCTAGTGAGTTCCTAGTCATGGATAGTCCTGACCAATCAAAAGCAAGACGCTTGCGTATATCGGAATTATCGATGTTTTTACGATCTAGCGAAACTTCTACAACGCCTCGCGGTGGTGTAATAGGCAGAGTGCTTGCATGCCATTCCTGCGCTGCGGGTTCGATTCCCGCTGGTCGCGACAGATGTTTTGTTTACCTTTTTTAAGGTTATGTTTGTTTTTTATTAATTAACTTTTTTTTGTTAATTTTGGATTAGCCTTGGGCTAGTTTTGGTTAGTTCTTGTTGATTGAGCCCCCGTAGCGAGCGGAGGGCCATGCTTGAACGCAGAACGCTAGCGCTTTTGATTGGTTAGGACTATCCGTGACTTGGACCGCGCTAGCGTCTAGTCGAATTTTGTACTGGCAAGGTTGGATTTCTATCGTACATCGCAACATCACATGAATCAGAGCTGCCTGGACCCTAGAAGTTTTTGAGAGCGAGTTCAGCATATTGTCAGAAAATTATATAAAAATTTAATTAAAAAATCAATCATTCAAACAGATAGTTTTCAAATTCTAATACATCAAAGTTTACAAAAAACATTGAACTTGAAATAACAAATAAAACTTTTAATATTATGTGGTTTTAGGAATATAATAAAAATTTGCATTTCTCACTATTGGCGTGAAACAAGCAGAATTGGTGCTTATAAAAAACAAACGAATGACCTTTGCGACGTCGCATACCGAAACACCAGACTCAGACCAACCATTACCTCCTATAATTAGGCCAACTTGACCAATGCCGACAATAGCCGTATTCGTACTTTGGATCGATTTAGGTCGATCTAACCATAAACCTAACTACTCCGAATAGACGCTCAGTGGGCATAGGCCAGAGAAAAATGCTACAATTGTATCGAGAGATGGCGCCACCATTATTACGAATTAAATTTTATCGTATTTCGTCGCTATGCCAAACAACGGCCAAACGCCTTTCAGACTCGGGTAGCTCGCGCTGTTGCCAAATTTAAATGTACTTAAATTAGAGTATGTATAATAATAAAATATAAAAAGAGGCTTTTATTTCATTTTGATTTTAAATGTTGCAGGACCGGAGTTTTGGGTTTTTTACTTTTTAGTAACAATTAGTAATTACCTTGGTTTTATTATTACTGTTAGTGCGTACCTATATAGGTATGATAATAGGTATAAACATAATTTTTTTAGTTATTTAGGCACATACTTATTATAGGAACCTAACATAACATGTCTTAAAATATAATTATATTAATGATGAGTGCGATAGTATATTGTGCAACAAGTGTTGAAAATATCACTTTGAAGTTTGATGGCACGAGCCGTAGGCAAGTGACATAAATCATACGAGTGTTGCATAGCATACTATACTTTTCTACGACTGCAAATAATATTGATATTATATAATATTTATTATAATATAATATATCAAGCATCTTGTCTTTAAATTAAAATTTGTAATTTACAAAGACCAAACAACCACTTCTACAGCAATTTGTGTAACTAGTTGATGAGTAGGTATTGAGATGCCAGGGCTGGGACAACGCCCTACCCGGGGCGTCCTTTTAGGGTTTCGTCCCTCATTGTAGGGTTACGCCCTTAATTTTTGGAGCTATTCTTTTCATATCTTTGGAAAAAGGCGTCATTCACCGGCGCGCGGGGGTCTCCTCTTCTGGCTTTGCCTTCCCTCGGGGGACCCATTTTTTACATATTCGGAAAAGGGAGCATACGGGGTGAGCCCTAAATTGGGGCTCCTTGAGGCCCAAAGCCCTGAAATGGGGCCCCTGGTACGGGACCCATTTTTCACAACTTTTAAAATGGGGCCCTCGGGGGTGAAACTTTTGAATGGGGCCCCCGGTGTGGGAGCCTCGTATTTGACACGTTTGGAAAAGAGCCCCCCCCAGGGGGGCGAAGCCCTAAAATGAGGCCCCAAGGAAGGCGAAACCTTAGAATGGGGCCTATGGTACGGGAGTCCCATTTTTTACAGATTTAGGAATGGAGCCCCTGGGGTCAACGGGGGAAATGCGCTCGGGTGCAACCAATACCGAAGAAAGGTAAAAAACGATTCGAAATAACTACCGTCCAATTGTCTTAGTTCCTATCATGTCCGAGATCATGGAGAAACTGACCACCAAACAGATCTTAAAATATCTCGAATCAACAGGCATCATAAGCGATTGCCAATATGGCTTCCGCAAGTACAGATCAACGGGAGATCTCCTGACTTACGTGACTTACGAGAACTACGGCTAATCGCGTGCAGTGACTCTTAACATATCCAAAGCATTTGATAGGATTGTTAAGCATATTATTAACAGCATACGGATTACCACCAGCAATGCAATTTCGTAAGGGATCGAAGCATCCGAGCTGGTATTGATGGACATCTCTCGGAGGAATTTAAAATCAATGCCGGAGTTCTTCAAGGGTGTATATTATCTCCCACACTGTTCCTGTTCTATATCAACAGTCTCCTAGACAAGACAAACGATTCTATTTACAACTTTGCAGATGACAGCACCCTTATATCTTCATTCATGTCGAGGACTCCAATGACCGTTGTTCGTTCACAACGCGAGCGAGACAATCAGATTGCTGCCATCACTATATAAACGCCATCGTGGGGTGAGAAAAACAATGTCCAGTTTAACGCAGGGACGACTTAAGCAGCTGTCTTCTCAAAGAAAGAAACATCGCAGGACCTGACTTATCAATGACAGGACAAACACTGACCAGAGTCAGTGGCCAGAGCCTCATCCATAAGCTTGCTGGGCATCAACGTAGAAAACAACATGTCTTGGCGTAATCACGTCACCAAAATCGCCAAGGCAGCAGCACAAAAGCTAGGAACACTCTATAGAGCAAGAAAGTTGGATACACCTCATGAGCTCTTCCTACTCTATAACGCCGAGATAAAAACATCTCTGGAATACTGTTCCCACGTGTGGAGCTCGGTACCCAAACACTTGCTCAAGATATTAGACTCCATACAGAGGAGAGCAGTCCGTCTAGTGGATGACCCAGAGTTGACTAAACACTTTGATAGCCTTGAACATCGAAGAAAAGTGGCTGACCCATCTCTTTACTATCGATACTACTAGCAAAGTATATGTAAACTAGTAGCTCCACTCCCCCAAATATTTTCTGCCAGCCGCCGAAAATCCGCAGATTGTTGGCAGCATGTGGAGCGTTTTAGTTTAATCAGTCGTTCGTATGTAGGCAGAGTGTTCAGAACAGAATCGGATTTGTGAAAATCCTGAATTTTATTTCTATTTTAATATTTTATTCGGACTTCGGTGGAAATATATACGAAGCAATGAAAAATACAAAGGCAAATAGGAAAAATCTATAGTCGGATTAGTGAATGGATATGTTAATAAAATTAGGTGAAGGAGGCGACAAGACCGGAAAAATCGTCTAGGTGTCAGATTTTTTTTTATAAGTACATATTATATAACGATAATGGAATGCTTTGTAAATAATAAATATATTTTGGCACTGTGAAACTAACCCAAAGTTGATTCGACGACAAACTCAAACTAACCAAATCTATTAAAATTGATTATAACGTATCGGAACCGGTTCAAATAACTAAAATAAGTTGAGACTAAGTGAAACTAGCCGAAAGTTGTTTGGACGACTAACCCAAACTAATCCAAAGTTGATTCGATGACTAACCCAAACTAACTAAATTTATTAAAATTGATTATAAGGTATCGGAACCGGTTCAAATAACTAAAATAAGTTGGGACTAAATGAAACTAGACGAAAGTTGTTTGGATGACTAACCCAAATTAACCAAATCCATTAAAATTGATTATAACGTATCAAAACCGATTCAAATGATTAAAATAAGTTGAGACAAAGTGAAACTAATCAAAAGTTGAATCGACTATTAACCCAAACTAACCAAATCTATTGAAATTGATTATAACGTTCGGAACCGATTTAAATGACTAAAATAAGTTGAGAATAAGTGAATAAGTGAAAGTAAGCGAAAGTTGAATTGACGACTAACCCAAACTAACCAGATCTATTAGAATTGATAATGACGTCGGTATTGTAACCGTTTCAAATGGCTAAAATAAGTTGAGAATAAGTGAAACTAACCGAAAGTTAATTGAACACTAACTCAAACTAACCAAATCTATTAAAATTGATTATGACGTATCGGAACTGCTTCAAATGGCTAAAATAAGTTGAGAATAAGTGAAGCTAACCGAAAGTTGATTGGACTACTAACCCAAACTAACCAAATCTATTAAAATTGATTATAACGTCTCGGAACCGGTTCAAATGATTAAAATAAGTTGAGACTAAGTGAAACAAACCGAAAGTTGAATAGACGACTAACTTAAACTAGCCAAATCTATTAAAATTGATTATAACGTATCGGAACTGGTTCAAATGAATAAAATAAGTTAAGACTAAGTGAAACTAACCGAGAGTTGAATCGACGACTAATGCAAAGTAATCAAATCTAACTAAAATTGGGCCCCAAGCCTTTAAAGGGGGCCCCTGGTATGCGAGTCCCAGTTTCTACAGTGTGGCAAAAAGAGGAGTCTGGGGGGGGGTGGGGGGTGAAGCCCTAAAATTGGGCCCCGTTTTTTAGAGATCTGGGAATGGGACCTCTGATGGCGAAGCACTAAAACGGAGACGAAGCCCTTTAATTTAAATACCCGAATAAGCGTGTGAGAAGTATACTTTGCACACGCCGATGATGTTTGAAATGACCAGCTTTCGAGAGCAGTTGTTATTGCGTTTTTGTCTATATGCAGGGCAGTCGTAGACTAAATTATTAAAAATCTTATACCTACTACTACACTACAATATATGAAATCTAAAATAATGTATAGGTAGGTAGATACCTATCAAATCTAACCCCGGACCCGGAACACTAAAAACATTAAATATCCGATTCAATAATACAATAATTATTATCATCCTTATTTCGTAAAAACGTATAAAAACGCTCTCTTTCATCTTCCGAATATTCAACAAAAAACTGTTTCGCGGAAAACTGCGGCCGGACCGGCGCGATGCATATGAACTAAGGTAAGACCTACGTACTTGCTTGATCCTACAGCAAAAACAGCGCGGCGCGCTGCACGGCGCGCGTAGCTTATTTTTCCCAGATCATCGCAGTTGCAGCAAGCCAGCAAGTTTTTTTGCATATATTTATGGGTTTATGGCAGCATCAAGTGTGTGCGGAGCTCTCACAATTCATACGACATTAATTATTATTCTCCTATTTTTGACTATAATATCTTGATATCATTATTGTTTTCAACATGTCAGGCAACACCTGTTGTTTTTATAAGTGCAATAATAATCGAAGAAATCACGGGTTTAAATTATTTCGAATTCCCATAAAGAACGGCGAACTCTGCAAAAAATGGATTTTAAGTCATTTCATGCTTTATTTCAATAATTTCACAACTAGTGTGCCGATTTTGTTCAAATTTGGTAACCGACACCAGTCACTTCTTAATTTTTAGTTCATGATACGTTTTTGCGTACTTATCTGGGTAGAGGGTGATAACCTCGGTGATAACATAAGATATAGAGGGTGTAACATAAGTTGGTGTATTTTTAACAAAATTTTAAATACCCCCCATTTTTTAAGTGAAGGCGCGATGTTGTTTTTTCTTGTTTCTAATCTAAACTTTAGCTTTTGTTTGTAAAAATGTTGTTTTAACTGGAACCTTGACGTTAATCTGAAGGTATAAAACTGGGGGTTAATCAAGAACTTTATCGAAACCTATAATAGTGGGCATAACACCTCGAGCCGTTTTATTCGGGTGTCTCAAATTTGAGATATGACGTCATCGACTATTTTTTTATTGAAAGCCCTTTTTTATTAAAGGGCATAATAAAGTTTCAGTTCGGCACATAGTAATCGACGTGTGCTAGCATAGTTTAGTTATCTAAACAAAACATTTCTTATTTACTCAATTTATTCCAAAGTTAGAGACTCGCACTGTATACCTACGAGCCGCCACTGCCCATGACTATACAGGGTGTTCCTTAATGACATACTAATATTTAAAGGGTTGATTCTTGGACCCATTTTAAGAAAAAACTTCTTATGAATGTATGTCCTAATACAATTTAATTTTTAAGATACAAAGGGAGGTAAAGTTTTTGGAAAAACAATTTTTTTTATATAATAACTGTGACTATTGTAGATATCTTTATGAAATTTGGTACACGTCTTTTAGGCATCAAGATGTATTTTCTGTTGTAGAGAGAATTTTTTTTTCAGTGGCGTCCGTACCAATTTTGCATTGAATATTTTATGAAAAAAAAAATGTACGCACCTTTATCTTAAAATAAAAATCATTTTTGAGATCCGCATAAATTTCTAAACAGATTTGATCAGTAGGTGTTTTTAAGTCCAATGCAAAGCTTTCGCTTAAAAAAAAATAAAAAACCGTTTCTTGCATGGTCATAACAATATCGTTAATGACAATATCACAATGCAGAGAAATATATTTTATTTTTTTAGGTGAAAACCGTGTGGACTAAAAAAAATCAAGTGATCAAATCTTTTTACTTAGGAAATAAGGATTTCAAAAATATATTTTTTTTATTTTAAGAAGTCAGTGGCGTACCACTGTTTGTCTTATAACAGTTTTGACAGAAAACTTCCACATGCTACTGATGAAATAACTCTGGATTTCGTAAAAGCGTCTGTAGACCCGATATAATTTTCGATAGCGACTCTATCGCCATCTAGTGCAGATGGCGTTGACTCAAGCGATTGCATTCGCGCTATGTCTTCGTGATGCAATCGATTTGCATTATAAGGCGTGGTGGTCCACAGAACTAGATGGTTAGGTCTGAACTCGGCAGCGGCATTTATCGGCGCCGGCGGCTCGGGTTCAAACCCCGTTGTTTTCTTTTTATTTTTTAAGGTTAAGTTTCTAAACAGTTTTTTTCTTGATTTTAGGTATGTCTTGGGTTAGTTTGGGTTAGCACCTGGTTAGTTTCCTTTTCTTGAGCCCCCGTAGCGAGCGCAGCGAGCGGAGGGCCATGCGAAAAGTGATATTACTTATTGTAATACGTGCCCGTACTTTGGATGCACTTTTTCCAAAATATGTTGCTTTATTTAACTAAAATATTTAATAAAAGCCGTATTATAGTCGATATACAGTAGCTTGCATGTCTTTCCGCGAGTACATTCACAAAGAATCCCTCTTCTTTGTGAATATATTCCACGCAAGGCCACCTATGTAGTATAGGTGGCCTTTGGTATCGAAAATTTGGTCGGGTCGCTAGACTCTTGTGATTTCGTCTGCGACTCTTAGTATCTAGCAATTCGACGCAGGAGAAATTCAGAAGTGTCTGTCTAATAATTTTTTTTTAACTTTACCTCCCTGTATCTCAAAAGTTAAGACGTTCAGGGCATACGCTCATATAAGGTTTTTTTCTTAAAATGGGTCCAATAATCACCTCTTTAAATATTAGCGTGTCATTGAGGAACCACCCTGTATGGATAACTTTATATTGTAGGAAATCAGAAGTTACTTAGTTTACCAAATGAAGAAATCCACCGCAAATATGTATTGGAAAGGCATTTTTTGGAAACGGATTTAAAAAGACCAAAAAAAGCGGCATTTAAAGAATTCGTGTATTCCAATGCCCCAATTAAACTCCCCCGCACCTTCAACGCCAAAACGATTTAAAGGACCAGCTCAAAAAATAATGACCCTTACACGCCAAAAAAAAATTGAAAAGGCAAATTAAATTTCAATGCGGCAAACTAGCAGAATTAAAACAAAAAAATATCAGATTGAACAAAAGTACAAAATGTCAATGTCCCCTCATTGCTCATTACCGCAATGGCTTGTTTGTCACTAGCAGCAAAAGGTTTTGGTCTCATAATAATTTACTAAATAATCCCATATTTATTTCGCCTAAATTAATATAATGGGTACCTACGTACCTACTTACATACTTATTATGTCTTTTAAAAATCGATTTTGAATTTAAATAATTAATGTTTCATATGATCATAATAATTATTACATACGTAAAAGAGATATATTTTATTTTCTAATTCAACCATAGCTAGGTTTATGATGAAACACAATAAATCATTAATATTCCCCAAACTCACATTTGTTTTAAGACAACCGGCAATAATGCATGATCTTACCGTCGAATTGCGCGCCATCTCATATCGAGTAGCAAAAGTAAGCGAGCCGAAATCGAGCTTTGGACGCTCGCTTGGGCAAGCGAGAGTCCAAATACAATACGTTTTTATACCGTTTAACTGCGCGTCTATTCGGAGTAGCTAGGTTTATGATCTAACTGAACTTTATTGAACTGATTCGTGTTCGATTGTAAAAATATCATTTTGCCCCGATTACCTAAAAAGTGATCCAGGTCACCTGTAGGTGAACCTAAAATGGACCGGGATCACCTAGATCGGTTCAGTAGTTCAGGTAAAAGATGGTATTTCAATTGTCAAACGGCTTTTTTTTATTTACTTTCGTAATTTAATTTGACCTTGGCTCACTGAACTGAAATATCAGTTGAATTTCAGTTCATTTTGAACTGATCTCCAGTCTCAATCGAATACGGCTTATGTATGACACACTATCAGGAATGGGCAAAAATAGTAATGGGGTGATATTTGTGATTCTCATTTTTTGCATTAATATAGTATAGTACAAACAATTAGCTTTTGTAGTCATTTTGTGTAAACCAGTGATCGGCCGATACCGATATAAATATCGGTGTTCTTGTTCTTGTAATAAAACAAAAAAACAATCAAATTACTTTAAATTAATTTTTATTATTTTAAATACACAGCATCAAGAATTTAACATTGCAAATAAAGTGCACTTATGCAATTCCTCTACCTTAAACAGGAAATAACAAAAATAAAAGTTTGATACATGTGATTATTCATGACATAATGTAGTATAAACTACTAACTAGTAATCAAAATTCAACTTTTTCAAATTGCGATGCAAAAAGATCAGGATTTCAGCACGCTCAGGGATCAATCTATTTCTTCTAATACAACAAATGTTGCCAGCATCGAAGAAAATTTGCTCACTAAAGACGCTTGCAGAAGGGGCAGATAAAAAAATATCGGCTTGATTTTTAAGTAAAGGCATATCCTTTTTATTGAAATCCCACCATTCAAATGGAGATTAATTTCTGTCAATTAGGGAAGTTGTTAGGTACAAACTAATTTCCTTCCTTTCCAGTTTTTCTAATTTGTTTCAATACCTTTACTTTTTTTTGATGGTTCACTTACAAAACTTTCTCATATGACTCCCAAAAAGAAGAATGCGGTGCTGGCGGATCTCTTTAATGTTTGCAAATTTGCCACTATTTAGATGTTTTACTTACCCTAGTATGTATGTATATTAAATACTATATTAGTAATATTAAATAATTTTTATATCAATGTTTTAAAAATTCGTGCCGATACCGATATTTTATCTGTATCGGCAACTCAAATATCGGTATCGGCCGATTATCGGTATCGGCAAAAAAAAGCATATCGGCCGATCACTAGTGTAAACTATTAGCTTTTGTGTATATCGCATACCACAACAGAGAATTGCAGGACATTTTGCAGGACGTTTGCTTTCGCTGGACAGAGTCTATGAATGCTTGACTGTCCTGCTCAATGCAGGACGTCTGGTCACTTTACACT
The DNA here is from genome assembly GCA_016904865.1 of Pissodes strobi. Taxonomy (NCBI): domain Eukaryota; kingdom Metazoa; phylum Arthropoda; class Insecta; order Coleoptera; family Curculionidae; genus Pissodes; species Pissodes strobi. The sequence goes on along the minus strand of MU189034.1, from coordinate 5,680 downwards.
AACTGCACTATTCTCTCATCATAAAAGTTAACCATACAATTTAAATATGCAAACTTGATGAAGATATTATCATTTTATGAAAATGCTTAGAGGATATAACTAGTTATAGTTCGAAAAATCGGGAAAAGACTTTAAATACTGTAACAAAAGAAGAAAGTACATCGTACTATGCCATAGAGCTTCTGGACTAGCCAGTTACGTATCTCTGTTACGTTAAAGCAAGGCAATGCTTGTGGCGCCATCTCATAAATATTATCGGAAAGTGGGTTATGCTTCATCTAAAGTAGGCAATTAAATTACCCTTTGTTAACTTAAGTAGGTGTAAAGGTTATGTTTTAGACTAAAAAAAGATAACTAGTGTATTATATGTTGCTAGTTTTATATTTCCGACCTTTTGTACTTTACAATAAGCTAATATAGTCTGGCCTGCAAGTTGA
>MU189033.1:42538-55862 GCA_016904865.1 Pissodes strobi | reverse complement strand
GTATCAGGTTCAGGTTATTTTTCATTCGAATACTTGTGGATGAAAACTGAATTATACAGGTTATTTTAATAACCGGATAAAAGGTTATTTTTCATTCGAATAAGCCCATCACTAACTGAAACGTCAACATTGCGCGTCAATAAATAGTCCCCGGTTTGTTTTTTTCCATTACATGCGATGTGTAGTCTCAGATAATGCCAATTTTTGTCGAAAAGAAATTATTTTTGAATGTATGTCATTAAATAGGGTATAAAAAGTTAAGGTAGAAACATAGAAACCAATTTTTTCTACGTCAACAACGCTGTATAACCTCTTAAAGTCGAAAAAAGACGTAGGACGTAGAATAAAGGGCCCATAACTTTGTAACCGTTTGATCAATTTTAAAAATTGAAACCTCAAAATTAATAAGACCATTTAAACGAGATATCATTCAACACCCCCTTTTCATTTAACAATTTAGGGGTGCTGTCACCCCCTCATAGAGGGCAGCAGGTATGAAGATGACCTTGTTATTAATCAATGTCCCCCTCGAAAACAAAATCAGCGCGACGGGTCTGAGAGTTTCTCAAAAAAATTAATCAGTTGCTCGAAAATGCCTCTGTAAAAATTACGTTGGCCCATCCTGTATATTGTGTTAAAACATGGTCAAAGTTTCTAGTAATAGCAACTGCGAATCCAATTTTCACATTCATTTTAATAAATAAATTTCTACATATGAAAGAAAATTACCTCTTATAAGTAATTGTTTTATTAACTTGTTCTGAAAATGTTTAGCGATTATTTTGCAAAAACTGCAGTGCAGCAGTAAAAAAAATTAGAACGAAACACGGCCGATATTGCGTTTTTGTATACTTACCTATCCTTTTCAAAATTATGCATCTAAATGAAAATAATTCATAAATTCACACAATTTTAAAACACCTACTCCTATTTAAAAATAAATATGAGAGCCCGAGGAGAGGGCCGGTAATCCCATTTGGCACCCAGGCCGATTTTCAGGCCCAGTCCGGCCCTGAGAATGTTAGAAGCAAATTTTTAAGGCAAGCATGTGAAAATCACATGAGTGCCTTAAAATACTTTTAACACAAATACCATACAACATTTTTTGTACACACAGCAATAAAAAGCATACAATAATTAAAAACTAATCTCTTACATCCAGGTAGCTTCTAATAGCATCGTATATTTATATTAAATTATCGAAGTTCAAATTTGTCAATAAAAACTAGCAACCATCACTTGTAATAGTCCGATTTGGCCTGTGTAAAATATTTTTAAATTTAATTTTATATGCTGCATTTAGCAAAAAAAAAGATACTACATTTTGGGGTAATAATTATTGAATAGAGGTCAGTACTCTTCGGTTAATTAATTCTAAATTTATTGATTCGATTTGCTGCCAATAAGCTTAAGGTTGCCGCATTTATTAATTTAAATTAATTTTTTTCTACATATAAGTTAACGGTATATGTGTATTAGCTTCTATAACACTGTTGTGGGCTTGAGTAGCTGTTTTGGTCATCTCTTTCTCTTACGTAGCCCTCAGGCACTTTGTGACTATATTTATTATAGTTGATAAGCGAACCACAGATCGCTTAGGTTTGATCAAATCACTAAAATAGGATATTATGCTATTAGTATAACTTTGCTTAATTTATATTACATTACCGTAGAACGGTCAGCAAACCGTTCTATATTTTTTAGAGTTGGGTAAATAAGGCTTAATGTAAAGTCTCATTAGATCCGTCAAATTCATATTTTATTTTCAGTTTGAATATTTCATAACTTTTGGTAATTTCTGATAACTTTTTGGGACCTCTGACTGGTTTGAGATAGTTATATTTATCTTTTCACGCGGCATGCTGCAATGTTCGCAATATTCGGTTGGTACTGTTGTTAGCACCGGGTAGTAGGAATGGGCTATTTCCCATAATTGCTGCTGTCGATTTAGATTTTTAAGAGTTTATCATTTTGTTGGGGAATATTCTCTAGTATTTCTTGAACAATTTAATTTCAGCTCATTAATTGTGGCTTCCTCCGTCGTTCTACGACCATAATAAAGGATAACCAAGACGTTTTTTTAACTTAGAATTATTCCTCGTATCGAATCGTTAGTTTCGTTAGGCATTTTCTCCGCCCTACAATTTTTTTCTCTAATCTCGTGGTAGTGGAAAGACAAATTGACTGAAACCGATGTTCTCATTAATCTCGTTCTTCTAGAAATACCCTTCAGTCAGAAGAGAAGCTTTTTGCTTTAGTGCAGTCTTAGTGGGCTCAACTTTCTGTATTGTGCTAATACTACCCTTCCAGGGATCTTTGAGTGAGTCCCTTAACAGTGCTGGATGCTACCAAGTTATTGGAATATTCGTATTGCACTAGGTAAGCGTTTACTGGAATTAATTTTTTTCCTATTGCTTGTGAAGCATGTATACGTCATGATGCTAAAGGCTCTTTTCCCTTATTTCCAGAGGCTTCCGAGCTCATCTTACAACACCGTCGACTCTCTAGCCACCTTCCGTCATACAGTACCGAGCTAACAACAGAATTGGTCTCCGTACAATCTTCATATTGTACCCTATTTATTAATTACTTTAATAATCATTTGACATTCCTTTGCGTTTAAATAGTCAACAATTTCACTGCAGTATTGTTGCTTAAAGAATAAAAAAACCTAGAAGCAAATAGATTGATCCTTAAATTTAGATTGTGTTTTCTTGTTAAGTTAAGATTGAGATTCTTTTTTTGATAAGCGTGTCTAACAACTCCGTACGACACCAGCGGAGCTACTCCAGTTTAGTTGGGAAGAACTGGTGGAGCTCTACGACTCCACTTCCGGAGCAGGGCTTTGCAAATACGACTCTCTTCGGTGTTAGGTTTGTTTTTAATTAAAAATCTTTGTTTACTTACCTTTTAACTGAAAAAACGTGTTGCACATTGTTGGCTGATTTGTTTACAGAAAAATTTAAAATTTGAAAGCCAGCGCTAGCGTTTTAATAACACTGACAAGACAGTTTTATTAAAACGCTAGCGTTGGCTGGTGTGATTTGCCAAAAATGCAAGCAATACAAGAAATCGATCCACTTAAAGACATAGAAGAAGCTGCTAACAGAGCTGCCTTGGATTTACTGTCACGAAAATCAAGAATTTAATATGAGATTGCTCACAATAAGTTAATAAAATGGCGTGGAAACAAAGGTGTGCCTGGAAAGTATTCCGAAAACATATTCCTGGCCTATTTTGAGGAAAAGGCAAAGGTATGGAAGTAATCTTCTCTTTGATCCCATTATTCAGTGATCAAAGCTATGCTACGTGGAGATAACGACGTAGATATCAGCAAACATTTTAATCTGATTGCCTACTTGAAGCGTGAAGTGCACCGGATGATGAGTACTTTCTGATGAAAGTAGCTATGATTGTGGAGAATTTGGTGCCTGCCGCAGGGAGGAGCTTTGTGAATTGACTCTTGACAACGTGAATGATAGGAAGACTACAATAGTTATTAAAATATCCGATACCTAAACCAAGGTGCCACGAATATTCACTATCGTTGAAAAATTTTATTTGGATTTTTATCGAAAATCGTCCAGCAGATGTCGGGCATAGACGGCTCTTCCTAAAATATGTAAAAGGTAAATGTACAAGAAATCCGGTCGGAATTAATACGTTCGGAAAATTTCCTTCTGCAACTTCCAAATTCAACACTCTATACTGGCCGTTGCTTTCGTCGTTCCTCTGCGAGCTTACTTGCCGATGCTGGAGCAAATTTTACGATAATTAAGCGGCATGGGGGATGGAAATTCTCAACCGTTGCAGGAGGGTACATCGTGGATTCCTTAGAAAACAAAAATTATTTTGCACGAAAATCGCTTACAGTACAAACGACATCAGCCGATGATGCTTCAACATCAATTGGACATGCTGCTGTTTCTGTTCAATTCTCCTCAGCCACGAAGAACAGCAGAACTGGGGAAGGAATTCAAGTTGTTCAAATTGTACTATTAATATAAGTGTAAATATACAACATAGAAATGTTTTTTGACGTTTTTTTTTTAAATTTACATTTTACTTTTAACACTATTGCCTCAAAGTAGGGATTTTAAGACACGAGTTCCTTAAAGTAACATTTTTAAGGCTAGTAGACAGTGTTAGAAGTTCAATTTTTAACATGTGTGTAGAAAAAAATAATTAATCTTGGATCTTTACTTCTTCCATAAATGGTTCGGTGAAGATGACTGGAAAATAGATTACCTAGTTCTTATGTAATAAAATACTTTGATGTGGTTAATTTTGGCTATGGTGCGGACAAATTCGGTATTGAAGAAGCATTACTTGACTTAGTGGCCCAATCAAAGGGCACACGTGCTGTGCACTTCGCCGAGTGCTCGAGGGATTTCTACAACTCCGAAAAGGATAATCCGTTTGACGCTGATTCCTCAATTATTCTGGATTGTGTACGTATAACTCTAACTTCGCTTCCCGGGTGTCAGGCCATTTACACCAGGGTGAAATTGTGAAATTTGTCTACGACATTTTCCAATCCGAATGGTTTCAATTTCTGAACGAGATTAGAGGACTTAGGAGTTAAATTAATTTTCGATGTTACTTGAAATACGAAATACCTCCTTAGTTTAGAGCTTTTATAAATTTAGTGCACATGTATGGTGTTTGGAGAAGTAAATTGGAGGAATATATGTTATCACCTCTATTAAGTAATATTTTTATGGAAAATTTTGAATTAAATTTTGTTGAAAATTATCAATATAAACCTTTAATTTGGTGGCGTTATATAGATGACATTTTTTCAATTTATCGATATAACGAACATTTTCTTAACGATTTTCTAAATCATATTAACACCAAAGAACCCACAATCAAATTCACTATCAGTGATGTGAACTGGTAAATTACCGATAAATTAAGGTGGTAATTTACTGGAATTTACCGTAAATAACCAGAAATTTATTACCGTAATTTACTGGTAATTAACATAGAAAATTCCCGGTTTTTGTGCTAAATAATTAACGTTATTTACCGATATTTACTGTATTTTGTTGCAATTTACCATATTTCCGTAAGCGACAGTAGTTAGTTTGTCAGCAATATGAGCAGTATTCGTTCAGGGATTTACTGCCGGCTGCCGGTTATTAGCCGGGATTTACTGTCGACTGTCGCGAATAATGTGAATTCACATCGTTTAAAATATGTATTTTCCCGGTCTTAAGAATTAACAGGATATTTGCGCTCTCTAAAGTAAAAAACGAGTTGTAGGTCGGGTCGATGGTTTGGTTATAGCAAAGAATATTCTACTACATATTCTTTCGTTACAGCTTATAGCATAGTATACCTCCTAATATCGCTATATTAGTCGTTATTGGTTTTCCAATCTTTATCGCAGTCTGAATATGAATCAGATTGTTCTGAAATAGATGGTGAAATTGAAATAGATGAAATAGTTGATCTAGAGATCCCATTTAATCCAGCTCCTTGTGAAATGCAAATATAAAAAAAAATCTTATACGTACGGGATCCCCCGTTTCCACTAACTAAAATTTTAACGTACTTACTTAAAAGGGCACTTAACCTAAATATTAACAAGTACGAATTTAAGGTTTTCTTAGATTGTACTTACGCTACAAACAGTTAAAATTAAGTTGATGAATAGGGTGGTTTGTCATTTATTTTGCTTCGTCCTACACCGATACTTACACACACCGTAATTTAATTCCCAAGTGATAGTTACGTGACTATGACAAGTTATTTTTTATACATGTACCTACAAGTACATGCTTCTTGGAAAGATTAGCAACTTTTATTTGTACACTAGTGAACGCTGGGTGCGTCTCTGTTTTTTCAAATAGACGTTTCCAAAAGACAGTAATACACACAACTTACATTAATTTACGAATGGAAATCGTTATTAGTTTACTTGCAGTTTTATTTGTTTTTATTTATTTTTGCACTTTTATTGTTATTTACCAAAAAAATATATTACGGTTATTTACCATAGTAATTTACGACACAAATTTATTACCACGGTAACTAATTTTGGTAATTAACACTCGTAAATTAGCACCGTAAATAACAAAAATATAAAATACGGTAATTATACATCACTGTTCACTATAGAAAGAGAAATTAATGAACAACTTTCATTTCTTGACATTCGCATAAAAAAAGGCTTGAATAGTTTCGAAACAAAAATATACAGAAAACCTACACATACAAACAGATATTTAAATTTTAATTCAAATCACCCGATAATGGTCAAAAAGGGGGTCGTAAAAAGTCTATATGATCGAATGAAAATAATTTGTAATAATCAAAATTTCAACACAGAAAAATAATTTTTAACCAATGATTTAATTAATAATAACTACCCTATTGATTTCATTGAAAAATGCTTTATTGATTTTAAACAACCAAATATTAGATAAAATGCAAAATAGATCTATTACGAACCTCTTTATTCTTATATTCCTGGTTTATCAGACAAAATAAAACGAATAGGTAATAAATTTAATATTCGTACAATTTTCAAAACAGAAAACACCCTTAGATTCAAACTAACAGAAACAAAACCACGTAATGAAAATGAAACTACTAAAAATGTATAAAATACCATGTGAATGCAATCAATTTTATATAGGTGAAACCTGTAGACCATTATTAAAACGTATAAAAGAACACCAAACTTATATTAAAAATACACAATTTCACAAATCACATATTTGTCAACATGCATTTGATAACAATCACAGAATACAATGGAAGGCTTCAAGTATTTTAGCAAAGGAGCCTTCATCTAAAAAACGTAATATTAAAGAAAGTGCTTTAATTTTATTAAATAAAGATGAATGTGTTGCTTGAACTTTTGTTAGTTTTAATGGCACATGGTTACCTTTGCTAAAAATTGAAGTTGATAAGGGACCCTTAAAAATTAACTAACCCTTTCAACAAAAATCGTTAAACTCTTCCTAAGCGAATAACACCAAATTATAGATATATAAAACTTCAAAAAGAAATTAATTTACCAAATAACTCCTCAATATCACACTAAAGGCCAGTAACCAGTAATTAAATATGGCATTATAATTGTCATCTTGTTAAAGTCAATTAAAGCTTGTCTGCAAGAGCTTTTTACTGTTTTATTGTATTTACTAACCATATTCATTTTTAGTTTTTACCTTTCTTGACAACGGGAATAGATTTATTTCCCGAAAAGTTGAAGTTATCTAGGTATTTCGTTAGGGTCACTAAACTAGCACTTGTGCTGTTTACATCCTGGAGCCAGAGCCGAAGAGGCTCTATATAACAAATTCAAAACGATAGTGGAGAGAAAACCCAAAAATTTGTAAGTTAAAACATGAATCCTCCACAACAAGATAGAACATATCTACATGAATATATGTTAGTTAAGATGGATGTTAAGTAAAACTTATTTCAGATTATTGGTTTTATTGTGTAATAATTTAGGCACAGACTTAAGGGGACGACACTGCATAGCATCTAGTTGAATGGCCACTGCTACTATATAGGTTCAAATTTAAATAAAGCGAGAACGACACTGCGACGTGTCCCAACGTAATAGACGGTATGACCAATAATAACGTGCTGGTATGATACCGAAATACACTGAAAACAAAACAGAGAGTAAAAGCATTTGGAAGAAAAGTGATGACTCATAGCGCGACGGCCAAACGGGTTTGTCATGTATTCCGAGGAAATCCACTTCCTCGAAATGCACTAAGTATCATATTTTGACAAGCGGTACTGTATTTTGTATGACATACGGCAAATTTTTAACATATATTCCTTTGCAAAAATACGTCGAACGCTACATATAGGTACACTTATATCCTGACCATCACATTGACCGCTCTTGAACTGAACAACAATGGAAGCCACTTTAGGCAGGATCTCTGGCAGTCGACTTTGCTAGCCTCCTGGATCTATTCTTAACAACTAAATCTGACGTCTATACTGTAACTGTCTAACCATCGTTAGGCTCATCAGATGACAATCTCATCTTACCAACCAGTGAATTTACTGAAACGTACCCCAGAAGGTTTGGCACTACAAATCTGCAAAGTGGCGTGATCTTCGCAAATCTGCTGATGAGATAACTTAAGTTATTCTAGCTGGTATGGAAGCTTTCATCCTCTCTTCGATGAAACGTATCTCAAAGAGTAGGTCATGGTTTGGGAAAAACTGCTCAAAAGCGGTCAATGCCAAAAATGCCGCCTACCGCATATGACGCTGAGATCTAACAGCCGAAATTCGAAATATATTCGCACAACTAGAAACCAGTGTAAGCTCGCCATTGACGAGAGCAAGAAGGGATATAACGAGCTGATCAATAACAAGCTTTTCAACTATCCTAATGGATCGAGATTTTTTTGGTCAGTTACCAAAGTTGTCAATCATGGTTTCTCAAAGACGTCAATCCTACCTTTGACCAAAGATAATGGCACGAAATATTTGCATCAAATTCTACCTTAGATCCTCAAGGAAATACTTCCCCAACCACCCCGAGAGTGAATTTCTCAATGCCAGGTGTGGTATTTCGCCACCGCGAAGTGAAACGAATACTCAGAAGCCTAGATACTAACAAGGCCACAGCACCGAATGGCGTTTCCGCAATAGTGCTTAAGAAATATGCTGCTGAACTAACAGCTTCACTATGTAGGCTCTTCTCCCTATTATACACAACTACATGCTTTCCTTCTAGCTGGAAATGCGTTCAGGTGCAACCAATCCCGAAGAATGGTAAGAAAATGATTCCAAATAACTACCGTCCAATTGCCTGATATTGATACTTATGTTTAGATATTTCATATTAGTTTTACTATAATTTTTTGAACATATTTTTATTTCAGCACCTTTCTGCATTATTTTAAAATCCGTTTCTCAACGGAAATGTACTGGCAGTTATAGACTTAGAATGCTGCCAAAAGTCCCATGGAAAAAAATAGGATGTTTATATTTTCTAGAAAATAGGTACTTTGCTTAATTTTATTAACAAATAACTTTTATAAGGGGAGACAAATACCTAACACAGTGTTGTATGCTCCATGTACAACTGTAATGTAAAATGTTTTTGTTTCGAAAAAATGTATGGTCAAAATTTAAAAAAAACTAAGGTAAATAATATGTACATACTAACATAAGCTTATAATATAAGTTCTTCCAATAAATTATATTCGTCATTATCTTCCACACTTGCCATACTTGGATGAACATTATTTGAGACCCAACATGCGACAGGAGCAGGCTCGTCCACATGAATCTTCTCTTGCAGAACACCATTTTTACAATATCTGGTGGAGCAATTACCTGTCAATAAAGTTGTTCAGCAGCATCTTCTGTAGGTGGTAATGCAGCCAGGATTAATGTAGATGATAATCCTTGTCGTAAAGTTATTCTGCTGCACCAAGTGAATCTTAAATCATCTAAGTCTTGAGATTTTTTTTGGTAGATGGTATAGCATTTTAAAAAAAAATTTATCCTATTTCTTTAATTTTTTCCTTATCTGGATTTCCCTCCAAAAATATTTTAAGGCTAGCAAGCTTAGGTCATATTTCAGAATTCTCATACAGTATTTCTTTTTTTTTTGTTTTTTAACGAAAGAATTAGTGTCACATCCTGATACAGAGTGTAGGAACAAAATACATTCTTTGAAATTCAAGTAATTTTTTAGACTTTTTATTAACAATATACATGTACCTCAAAAGGATTCAACTCCTGTAATCCAACGACCCAGGAAAACTACTCTAACAGTCACAAAAAATTAAAAATAATCCGTTCATTTTGAAGCACCACATAAATATCTCATCGTACACTACTGAGCAGTACTTGATTTCCCTATATAGGTGTGATGTACGATAGTACGACAGGTATGGCAACATGACAATGCATGGGTTTATTGTTAAGGAGCTGGATAAATTTAAAAAAAAGTGAATTAATTGCTATCATTGTTACAAAGAAAGTGCCCAGTGACGTGAAAATTAGTGAAAGTGTTCGCAAGTCAATTAAATGCGGTGAAAACTGTGAATTCTTTGATGCTAGTTGTGAAGCCCAAACTTCTGACAGATCCAAGGCGGGAGAAATATCGAACCTGGAAAATGACATTAAATGTCTTGCAGTGAAACTGGAGTACCTAAAGAAGCTTAGTGATAAACGTGAGAGATCTCTCTTGAATCAGCAAAAGACAATTTCCAGCCAGGATGACATAATTTTGATGCTTAAAAATAAAAATAAGCAAATTGAGGTTAATACATTTCAGTTCGGCGATGTTGCCACTGCAAATTCAGCTTTATCCCAAAATAATAACAAACAAGGGAAGGTCGTCAAATCTAACAAGATGGATAGCAATAGTACGGGGGCAGATGATCCAAACAGGTTAAAAATGGCAGTATATCCGTTCAAGATGTGAGCACGGGTGTAGCTGATGCACAGAGGTCCATATTATCCAAATATGCTGAAGGACGCGATTGCGCAAGTAATCGTAATGACCATATTCCCCAATCATCTGAATAGAAAGAAGTGAAACTTAATAAACGGAAAAGTAATGTTGTTGTGGGTACTGGCACTTGTAGTTCTAGTGGTGCCCCAAGGGAAGGGAAATGGGCTGTTGATCTTCATGTGTTTCGTATTAAACCGAATACTTCACCTGATTCTTTGAAGTATTTCTTAAAACCTCATTTCCCTGAGGTTATTTGTGAACCTTTGACACCAACTACCAAGACACCCTGAGGAATATTCCTCCTTTAAGGTGAGGATTTCCGAAGAAAATTTTAATAAAGCTATGAATGCCGACTTGTGGCCTGCAAATGCATGCATTAAACGTTTTTATACCTACAAAACAACGACCTCCCCACCATGGAGGTCATTAGTCGAATTATCCCATCCTTCAAGTACCTATACAACAACCAGAGACACCCAAAATGGTAAATTGATATTAAATATCTTAAATCTTAACATAAGGTGTATAATATCCAAAAAGGACGAGTTACGAGGGGGTATTTTCAAGTAGTTTGTTTGACTGAAATCTGGTTGTCAGATGTGGAAGCTGGATGTTTCTGCCTAGATTCCCTAGATAATTACAATACTGCTTTCTGTTATTCATCAGATATTTTCATTCCAAGCAAGCGCCCTTTCATTCTCTTTTATCAAAACATTGAAACATTTCCCTTTAAGCGGAGACCTTTTGCGATTAATTGTGCTTAATGATTTTAGCATCTCTGGTCTCTTGGAAAATATTGTCCAAAACTATCAGATATGTAAATGGGTAGCATTTACTTATTTACAATTTTCACTAGATGGCTATGAAAAAATCTGGAAATTACTTGAACGCTAAATCACTAACCAATTATGTAAATTAAACAAAACGCATGTCAGCCTTTTGAATAGAAGTCAATCGATCTTCAGTTCGTATCACAAATGAACTGAAACACACTTCTCACCGTCAATTTTCCTCCCTATAGATCATTGCTCCTTTATATAATAGCCACAATAAGGCAGATAAATATCATCCCATAAATCTAGCGAGACACAAACTGACCATCACATTGACCGCTCTTGAATTGAACAACAATGGGAGCCACTTTAGGCAGATGATTTTGGAACCAACTAAAAGAGGCGTGTGCTCTTAAAACCAACTAAAGCCTGTTTTTAAATGACACCGCATATATTTACACCGGGGGCATGGTAAATGAACCTTAAATTATATATAGGTCCGGTATTTATTATCAAGGGTGTAGGTAAGTTAAGAAATACTTATATGAACCTCTGAAAGTTGTATGCCATTTTGTTTGACATAATATAAATGGGCAAGGGTATTAAATTAGGTGGTTTTTGAACACGATCTTTGCAGCATAAAAACGGGAAAAATAAAAAATAATTTTTCTTTAATTACAGCTTATCTCTAGTGGCGAAATTAAATAAAGTGTAACTGTCACACGAGTTCTGAACAGCGGAAAAAATGCAGAGTTGTGAGATTTTTCAGGGACAATTATAAGGGATACTTTCACTTTCTTCCCCCTTTCGTATCTGTTCATGACTCGAGTGTCATACTTTAGGAAGTTAAAATTTCAGATATCGTCCGTTATAAAATAACTGATATAATATTTAAGCGACTTACAATTAGGGGCAATGGGGTCAATCAGTTTGTGAGGCAAAAGTACCGGCAGCTTCAAGCTGCAAGAAATTTGCCAATGTTATTATGATGATGTTTTTTAAGTTTCAATAACTTGTTACAATAAAATGCAATTGCTAATTTGTTACAATAAAGGCCAATTTGTCAAGATAAACTTTCATTAGTTAAGATATAATTTCAATTGCCTTATTATAATTACTATAATTCAAATAAAAAGCCAATTTGTTACTATCAACTATAATTGCACTTTTCTTTAAATTATTACTTTAATTTACTAAAAAGATAAACTGAAAGATACTCAGGGTGTATAGATTCAAAGCATGATAATTAAAATTATTTCCCAGTGTAGTAGTGATTCAAAAGCGCAAAATAAAAGAATAGAGATTTCAAAAAAACAATTTTTATTCCATTTCCTTTAACAAAAATAAGAGTTAATTCTGTTGAACCTTCCTGGTGATAACTGCTCTTTTTTCACCTTATGCTTCCTCTGAGCTTCCTGGAGAGTGTTACTGAAACTTGCTGCAGTGCCTAGGATCTATCCTGTGTCCTGTGGACTCAGTAGCATGAAAAACAAAACACAGTACAAGGCAGTTAAAGCGTTCACCAAGAATGTTGTTTCAACTCTGTTTCAACTTGGCGGAGAGTGTCGCTTGTCTAAGTTTAGGCTTTTAATACAGAACTTGGCAATAGATAGCAAGAAATAATTCTTCTCAATTAACAATGCTGAAAGATTCCAAAACAAACTGAAGGAAAATTATAATATATAAGCCTCCATCAATTTGCACAGAATTGTTTAGACTGTTGACAATAATTATGGTTTTAAATTAAACAGTGAACTGATTAAAAATAATAAATAAAATAAATAGCTGTTTAAGCTGAGAAAGATTGTGATGAACAATATTTCAATAAAAAAGCAATTACAGTAATCAGGTATGAACAAAAGTGAAATCGATAAATTTAAACAGATAATCAAAATGCAATCATTGCCTGAAAGCTATTTTCCAACTCAAAAAATCAGTTCAATTCAAAAATAGAGGTAATGACAAATTTAAATAGAAATAGAGAACTAAAACAAACAGACAATTAGGATCTTGTACCGACCACGGTCGAGAAGGGCTTGGGAATGTGCTCTTTAAATAACGAATGACAATAAAATGATTATATATATAG